>PPLW03000020.1:0-239702 GCA_003707895.3 Ambrosiozyma pseudovanderkliftii | reverse complement strand
TCTAAATCCTCCTTCACCAAGCTGTTATCGAAATTCTCGATGACCTCTTCTGGATCTCTTATCGGATTATTCTTGCCATGGGATTTAATTGGGCGTTTAGATAATATACAGTCTCGATTATCTATCTAATTAGAGGGAGAGAGGGAGAGAGGGAGATTACATTTCAAAAAAAGAAGAAACTATTGACACAACACATTATACAATACAATTGAATTCTATCTGTGTCAATTGATATCAAAAACAAAACACAATTGATTTTATGTTAATTAACTAATCAGAGACACACAAACACACCACACACACACACACACACAAAAAAATAAAATGAAAATAGAGATGAGGCGCGTTTATTTTGCCCTATGATGTAGTTAATGTTAATGTCAATGTTAATGGTAATGTATTGAGAAGAGAAAAACCGGAAATTGTATATATCTTGTCCTTCTCCTGTCTGTAAACTGGTTAAAAAAACACAAAACAAAAGAAAAAAAATTTTTTTTTTTACTCTCTCTTCCCCCCCTAGAGAAACTCAGACGGGATGACCGAGTAAATGACCGGAAACATCTTCCCACTACCACCGCAGAACCCGCAGAACCACGGAACGCCGCTAATGTTTAAAGCCGTAATCATTCATTTTATTTTTATTTTGTTTGTTTTTGTCTGTTATTTTGTTTTGTATTCGTGACTGTGACTATTTACTAGTTACTATATATATATATATATATATATAATAAAATAAAATAAAATAAAATTTATATAAGAAGACAAAGTCATTAGGCTAAAGTAAGGGACATTACTCTTTTAAAGTTTGTTTTTTTTTTAAAAAAAAATTTAAAGTATGACAGTTCCGGTATCGGGATTTGAGAGAGTGTGTGTGTGTGTGTGTTATTTACTTACTATTTGAAAGTAAGTGTGAATTGAATTAAAAATATAATCAATATTACTTAGTTTAATATACACTTCTACTTATACTTACTTATACGTATCTATATCTATACATCATATACATCAATGATGTATATATATATATATATATATTATAATTCATTCTATTTCAATTCAAATTAAAATGATGGAATGATTCCCTTTCTAATCCTTCCCCCCCCCTCCCCTCAAACTAAAGTTGCCCCTCATTACTGTTTTAAAATTGTTTTTAAGTTAATCCTTCCAATGACATATAGATAAAACATTACTTATGTAATTTGATTTATTTTAATTATATATTTTTTTATAATTTAATTAAAATACTTTATGTAATCAATCAATAATTATAATCCTTTTATATGTATGTAAAACTAGTTATACAAAGAATAGTAACATAATTTAATCTAGCCAATTATTGTTTAATAAAAACTAATACAAAAGAAAAAAAAAAATTTTTTTTTGTTGTTGAAGGAGCGGAAACTAAAAAAAATTAAACCGTTTCATTCATTCAAGGTAAAAGAAAAATTTTTTTTCTTTCTTTCTTTCCTCGTTTCCGGTTCTTTAAGAAATTTTGTTTACATTTTCTTCTAGTTATTTTGGTATTTGTTATTTAAATTTAAATCCTTTTGAAATAGTACATTTTAACCAATGATACTAATATCATACATAATCATATGTAATTTTATGTTATGTTTAAAAATGTGTATGGTAGTGTAGGTGTGTGTGTAATATGAATTAAAATTCATTTATTTATTTATATTTTATTTATTCTCCGATTTATTGCCAGACAGCCACATTCACTCACTGGGGTAAAATTTTAAGATTTTTACTTTGATCTACACATCACATATATATATATATATATGTATATATATAATTCACCCCTCTTTTAACTCCAGATCTCCTTATCGTATCGTTTGATCTCCACAATTTTTTTTAAAAACTAATGCTTGGAGAAGAAGAAGAAGAATAAGAAGAAAACTCTATTAAATAACACTAAAACTCTTGTATGTGTCATCTTTCTCGACTCGTCTTGTGTCTCGTCTGATAAGAAAACCAGAGACCCGACACTAACAAATATAAGCCGCAGATTTTTCCTTTATCTATCTGGTGTACGGGTGTATATTATTTACTTGTCTGTAATTTTGCATTCTTTTTTTGTGTCTGGATGAGTAGAGTAGAGTAGAGTAGGGTGGAATAAAAAATTGACACATACTGTATTGATTGAAGATTTCGTTTTTTTTTTTTTATACTAGGGTGGTGTATATATATAACCATTAACAAGATCGACTCATATCGAATCATGTCACAGGTTCCTAAGAAAACATTGACACAATTGTTAGATGCCAATGATGATGAAATTAACACATTCGATGACATTGAACCTAAATGCACAGATTTAACTGAAGATCAAGTGGAGATCACATACAATCCAGATTACTGTATAGATTGTCAGCATAACCCCATTGAGATCAAATGTCTAGATTGTAAGGAGTCCTTTTGTAGAGTGTGTTTCCAATTCGTTCATAAAGGTGGTTCTCGGAAACGACATGCAGTTGAAGAATTGGTTAAATTAGGAGAGGGAGAATCAAATAAGCAAAAGGTTGGTGAGGAAATGGTTGATGATGATGATGAGGAGGAGGAGGAGGAGGAATTGGAACAGGAAAAGGAAAAGAATCAACATAAGAATCATACATCCACAGATTCATCAGCGATTGAAGAGATGATTTTGAAAGGGATTAAGAAAAATTCATCGTTTATCCCAATGAGATTAACGTACGATGAAAGACAATTACTCAGATTGTTAGAGGCTGCATTGAATGTGTCTGAGTACACCGATAGAGTCGACATTTTATCGTACAAATCAAAGGCTAAGAGAATAGTGGAACAATTAAGAGAGATTTGTTCGATTTTAGCTGGATTAGTGGTGTCATCGAACATGAAATTGGGTCAGAAATTAATCGAGGATAAAAACTTTCAAGACAATGCAGATTGGTACAAGACTGTGTTTGAAATCGGTAGACGGTACAAGATCATGAACCCAGAGAGAATGAGAGACACTTTTGGGAAATTGTGTTATATGATTATGGATTCTAGATTACCAGAGATTAAGGAACACATGGAGTTTGATCTTTACAAACCAATTTTAACAGTGGAGTCGTATTTAACGTCCAAGGGTTCATCTCACGAAGTGTTACAGATGTTAACCGATCCATTGATCATTGATGCCACCAGTGAGATCAGACCAGAGGGGAAAAGTAGAATGACCATCAATAGATTCATCAAACAAAAGGAACGTGCCATTGAAACGTTGGTCAGTAAATACTACAAATTTGGATTCACCAAGGAGGAACTACGACAAGTGATTTACTCCATCGGTGATTTCAATGCATACACCAATAAGAACAGATTACCAGTGATCAGAATGATTAACAGATTGGACAATTACTTTAAACAATCTGGGGAATCATCTGAGTACTCACTCGGTATCAGGTACGGCCATGCCGGTGCCAGATTGACCCATAACCATGAAAAGCAATACTGGTATGTGAAGCAAGCATTGGAACTTTGGTCATTTGTGATGAAGGATTTGATTGAACTATGGTCAGCGGCAGATGATGATTTGTTCAATGGTGATCGGTATCAATTAGCTAACACTGGTCAAGGGTTGAACAGAATCAAATCGTGTCCGATTCTTTACAAGAAAATGTACAATTTACTTCATCAAGTGCAGAAGAAGTTTAAATTTTGGGTGGGGATCCCAGTGATCCATTTAGGTGATGATGCTGTGCCGAATGCATTGTTTTTCTTGGATAAATACATTCAAATTCCAAGTATTTTGATCCCCATCGATCAATGCATTCAACAAATTGAAACATTGACAGCACAGGATCCATTTTTGAAAAAGTACATTGAAAGTCAATTCACATCAGTTGAGGATTTACAGAAAACTATTCTTTGTGATTATTTTAAACATGGGTTTGATGGGTCAGGTGCCGATAATTTCTACTTTGCCGGTTCATGTGTCGATGCTGCCTCCACGTCCAGTTGTGAATTCTGTAATAACATTGGTAAAAAGGATTATTATAAAGTGTTTTTATTAACTGGATTCACCAATTTCAATGGTGATGGGTATTAATATAATTAATATAATATATATATGTATATTTATATATATGTATGTATGTATCAAAATAAAAAGAAGAAAAAGAAAAACATGATTGTGTTTCCTTCTCTCCTAAGATTGATTGCTTCTTTCGGTAACCTCCACCCCCACCCCCTCGCTAAAAAAAGTCCCCGCGCGTAAGAACAATCTGAGAAGCGGGTTGTTTTTTGGTTTCTCTCTTTCTCTCTCTGTCTTTCTCTCTCTCTTTATTCCCACACCCCAAAACAAATCCGACCAGCACCTAAACTGACACCCATTTAAGAAACATGCATCTAGTGTGTAAAAGTATATTTTATCTCTCTTGTTTCTTCTTTCTTTTGCCATTGATTTAAGTATTACAGACCCATTAGTATTTATTTTGGTTTTTGGCTTTCAAGGAAAATGTATCGGTACAGTGTTGTTAATAGACGGTGTTTCTCCACTACTGCAAGTCAATTATGGAAAATCGGTGGTGGTGTTAAAAAGCAGAAAAATGGACTACCATTATCTTACACAATGGGTCAATCATTCGATGTGTGGTTAGATTATTGGAGAGACATAAACAATCAAGATCAAAAGGCCCAGGATAAGTTGATGTCGTACACATTGCCATACTATAAACATGCCGATACCGGCAATGGTGATGAAGGACGACAATCATTCTCAGCTACAAGTGTCAAGACCCCATTCAATGCTAATGGAGATGTGTTGAATGAGATCAGAGTGCAAAATTTCACTGATGATGGCAAGGCAGACCATCATTTAGTGATGCTCCATGGGTACGCTGCTAGTTCTTGTTGGTGGTTTAAGAACTTTGATGGATTGATCGCTAAGGCTCCACCTAGAACTCAGATCCATGCGATTGATTTATTAGGGTTTGGCTTAAGTTCCAGACCAACTACCGGTTTCAAGTACGATAAGTACTGCAAATCTCTGGAGTTACACTACGATGTCAATGGGTTGAAACCGATGAAACACGTCCACAAGAATTTGAAGCTTCCCGATGAATACAGTGTCAATTTACACGATTTAAAGCAATACATTGCCTCTGGCAAGCAACGGTTACTTGTGAGAGAAGTGGAATCATTGTACATTGATTCTTTGGAACAATGGAGATTGCAAAACGGCATTGACACATTTGATTTGATGGGCCATTCATTTGGTGGGTACATGTCATTGAGTTACGCATTGAAATACCCCACTGCCGTGGATAAATTGATGTTAGTGTCCCCCGGTGGTATAGAACGGTCTCCTTTGGCATTGACCAACCCAGACTATGAGAAATTACAATTGGATCAAGTGGAGGATGACCAAAACGTCGATGAACCAGACAAGCAATCAGTGACGTTTAAAACGTCTTATTGGCCAGGTGATTACGGATTCATGGGTCGATACCCATCGATCAAGCCAATGTTCAGAACCATTTGGGATTTCCATGTGTCATTTTTCATGTTTCTCCGTTGGTTGGGACCCATTGGACCAAAATTTTTAAGTGAACGGAATCTGAGTAAATTATCTAGAACTGGTTCAGTCAATGATTGGCAACAATTGGATCTGTTCATTCGGTACTTGTACCAGACGAATTTGAAACCATCCATCTCAGAGACATCGATTATGAGAATCTTTGATGCATCAGTGGCAGCCAAGTTCCCAATGCTTGACAGAATCGATCAATTACGAGTCGATGAAACATTATGGATTTACGGACAACATGATTTCATGTACAATGATTGTGGTAGAGCAGCTATCAAGATTTTAAACAATCGAGAAGGGTTCCACGATGGTAATGCCAAGTTTGAAATTGTGTCAAATGCTGGACATAATTTATATTTGGACAATTTTACTGAATTCAATGAAAAGATTTTGAAATTTTTGAAATGGAATTAAAATTGTAAATGTTTTTATATGATTAATTAATTAACGGTTTTCTCTTTCTTTTTTTTTTTTTCATTTCATTTCATTTCATTCAATTTAATTTAATTTAATTTAATTTATTTATTTATATAAAACAAATACACAAACATACGTACAAAATTTCATGTAATTTACGATAATTTTTTATATAATACATCGGACTTCTCGTCTTTTGTCTTTGTCTTTGTCTTTGTCACTGCGATGTTTCTTTTCTTTTCTTTTCTTTTTTTCACACAGACTCTTTTTTTTTTTTCCGGCAGTCTTTTTCGATACATCTTTATATGAAAAAGAAATTCCAATTCCATTCAAGTAAATTTGTCCTTTGTGTTTGTTTCAAATGATAGTTTTTCCATGGATGGAATTGAATTAAGTAGATGTTTGTCTTGTAATGGTTAATGGATAAATTGAATTAAACATAATTTTCCATCAAAAAGCACAACTACAAGTACATACAAATGTGAAACGTTCTTTTATTAACGACGCCCTGCGTCGATCGACGAATTACTGTAATTTGAATTTTTTTATATTTTAAGGTACACACACATTGATTGATTCATTCATTCATCCAATATAACCCAGCCATCAATTCATACAAATATTTCACCATTCCCAATAATTCACCAAACAAAACACACACACACACACACACATACACAATATAAACAAATTTTAATTAAAATGTCAATGAAGCACGAGTTTATACGATAAATTACAAGGAAGAATACACTGTAAAAAAGTGTGGTTTTCTAACAAAAAGGACAAAAAAAAAGGAAACCTTCTTTCCATCAATGGACGCGTTTTCTTTTTTTTTTTTAAAAAAAAAAGAAAACAGCAGAAAATGCTTTTCAAAGTAAATAAATAAATGTAAACAAAACCATACCACATGGGGTGGATGGAATACACACTAATTACCATATATTCATATATTCATATATTCATATATATGAATATCAATATCAATATGATCAACGATATAAACGGAGTTTTGTCTTACTTTTTGTAATTGTAATTGTAATAGTGCTTGTACTTACTTGTAGTATATTTTATAAAGACACGATTCAAACGATACACGTGAGATAAAGTGTTTACCACAAAAAGAAAACATTACATTTACATTTTTAAATTGTAAAACACAAACACTTTTACTGTGTACCCCTGGTTAATGGTAATATATCTATATATCTATCTATCTAATCTATATTTCCAGTATTGTACATTGACCAATTTGAATAGTGGTTATTGTTATAAATTTGTAAAAGGGAAACAAAAGGGAACAAGAATCAACATTTCTTTTTTTCTTTTTTTGTTTTGTTTCTTTTTTTTTTTTTTTCAAACTATCCATGTATCTTTTTCTTGACATAAGAAGATTAACAGATTGTTTCTTTTTGAATGAATATGGATAAACCCACTGTAAAAATGGTACAGTTGTTTACTATTGTATACTATATATAGTGTAATATATTATAGTATAGTGTAATCTATATAATTTGTATTTACATTTTTGGTCCAGTCTTAGTCTTAGTCTTAGTCTTAGTCTTAGTCTTAGACTAGTCTTTGCAAAAAAGTTAAAAAAGTTTAGCCGGGTCATTAAAACCGCCTGACGAATTAGGCGGCCCACTAAAATGGAACTAAAGATAATAAATAAATAAATAAATAAAAGAAAAAAAATAAACGCGTTGCCGTTGCCGTTGCCGTTGCCGTTGTGTTTGCATGTACCACGTACCACGTACCACGTACCATGTTCTCCTTCTCCCCTGCCCCCCTGAACATTTCTTTTTTCCCTCACTTCACTTCTCACTGTCTCCCAATCCTCATCAGGGGCACCACCCGCATCTTTTTCTTCCTTTGTTGGCTCTGGCTCTGGCTCTGACTCTGACTCTGACATGGCTTGACTTTTACTTGACATGGCTGGCTGGCTTGTACTTTTTTGTCTTTGTCTTTTGTCTTTGTCTTTGTCTTTTGTTTTGTATGGTATTTATTTGACTTTTGACTTGAAATTATATAAATGAAACGAAACGAACCAAAAAAACACAAAAACAAAAGCAAAATTAAAATTAAAAAAAGCCAAAAAGCCAACAACACAAATACACATAAACATAAACGTGTATATTATAATATGTTATAATTGTATTGTTTAATGGATGGATTTTCGTGTACTATAGTATACTGTACTGTAGTGTAATGTTTGTAGAGTGGTTGTTTGGTACAGGTACTGTTTTAAGCGTGGATTCTTTTACATTTAGTTGGCTGGGTTTAATGGTGATTTGATATTTATAAAACTACTACTACTACTAGTACCACTAAACTAACATTGTACATATTTAAAATCTACAATAAATAATAAGTAATGATAATAATAAGTAATAATAATAATAAGTAATAATAATAATAATAAGACACTTACAGCACCTACAGCACAGGCTACTTCATATAATTAGTATATATAGAATATATTGTGTACACTCTCACATACTCTCTCTCTCTCTCACACAATTAACCTTTTTTTTCTTTTTTGTTATGTGTTGTTCTTTCAAAAATAAAAATAAAAATTAATTTTCACCAAAATACTTTGGTTTGACCAACCCTTTTTTATATAAATAAATATATGATTTCCCAACTTTTTTTTTTTCTGGTTTTTCTTTGATAATTTTGGTATTACTTTGGTTTCTTTTTTCTCTTTTTCCTCTTTCTTCTTCTTTTTCTTCTTCTCCTTTCTTTGACTTTCTATTAGTTCATTTTTTTTTGAAATCAATAATAATAAACACTCTCGTTTTTTTTCTTACGTTCTTAAAACAACAGAAACAAAAGACAAATAGATACCCCCCCCATTTGTTAATTTAAATAATAATCATATAAAAAAAAATTAATATATTATAATATAATACACACGCATAATGAAAGGTTTAATTTTAGTTGGTGGTTATGGTACCAGATTGAGACCATTGACCTTGTCCATTCCAAAACCATTGGTTGAATTTGCTAACAGACCAATGATTTTACATCAAATTGAAGCATTAGCTGCTGCTGGTTGTACCGATATTGTCTTGGCTGTCAATTACAAGCCAGAAGTTATGGTTGGTACTTTGAAGAAGTATGAAGAGGAGTATGGTGTTAACATTACCTTTTCAGTGGAGGAGGAACCATTGGGTACCGCTGGTCCATTGAAGTTGGCTGAAAAAGTGTTGAAGAAGGATGACACTCCAATTTTTGTTTTGAACTCTGATGTCATTTGTGAATACCCATTGAAGGAGTTGTTGGATTTCCATGTTAAACACGGTGGTGAAGCTACCATTGTTGCCACTAAGGTTGATGAACCATCCAAGTATGGTGTCATTGTCCATGATAGGGATGTTCCAAACTTGATTGAAAGATTTGTGGAGAAGCCAGTGGAGTTTGTCGGTAACAGAATCAATGCCGGTATCTATGTGATTAACCCAACTGTGATTGATTTGATTGAATTGAAGCCAACATCCATTGAACAAGAAACTTTCCCACAATTGGTGGAGAAGAAGTCTCTTTACTCTTTTGATTTACCAGGTTACTGGATGGATGTCGGTCAACCAAAGGATTTCTTGTCTGGTATGTGTTTGTATTTGACTGCATTGTCCAAGAAGAATCCAAAGGCTTTGTCATCAGAATCATTTGTCAATGGTGGTAATGTTTTAATTGATCCAACTGCTAAGATTGGTAAGGGTTGTAAGATTGGTCCTAACGTTGTCATTGGTCCTAACGTTGTCGTTGGTGACGGTGTCAGAATTCAAAGATCTACTATTTTGAAGGATTCTGAAATTAAAGACCACGCTTGGGTTAAATCCACCATTGTCGGTTGGAACTCTACCGTTGGTAAATGGGCTAGATTGGAAGGTGTGACTGTGTTGGGTGAAGATGTCACTGTCAAGGATGAAGTTTACGTTAACGGTGGTAAGGTGTTGCCTCACAAGTCCATTAAGGATAACGTTGAAACTCCTCAAATTATTATGTAAAGAATGTGTATATTTGTTTTTACTACATACATATCCTCTTATTATATTATATACTGTTTACTTTTAGTTATATTTTTTTTTCTTATTATCTATCTACATTGCTTTCCTCCCCCCCCTTCTTATCATTTGAAAAAATTTTACCATTTTCTTTGTTGTAAAGGTCATTTCACTCTGTCATTCTGTCTCATATCATATCATATCATATCATATCATATCATATCATATCATATCATATCATATCATATCATATCATATCATATCATATCATACTTTATTTTTTTGTTTGTTTGTTTGTACATTTAATTAATTTTAATCAACTTTTGACGTTAAATCGTTTGTCTGTGAATGTATCTGTATGTATTTGTATGCAAAGTCATTGAAACTGAAATTGAAATTAAAATTGAAAAATTGGACGAACGCGTTTTTGTTTTTATGGTTGATTTATGCACGACACGTTCGTGAATAATTTGTGGTGGTGGTCTATGGGTCTATGGGTCTATTGGTCGATGAGTCTATTGGTCTATTGGTCGATAGGTCTATTGATCGATTGATCGATTTAAGATTTAAGATTTGTTGATGGATTGGTACAGAAAGCTTCAGTTAGAGTGATTGGTACTCATTTTTATACAATGATGAGTTCATATATATATATGCTATTATTGTTGTATTACTTGAATTTTATCCTACTTATCTTTAATTCAATTGCTTTTTTGCTGTTTTCTTTGATTTCATAGTGAAATCTTGCGTGAAACATGAAGAAACGAATTGGATTGAATTCTAGTCTAAACTAGCATTTAATTTGTACTGACAAGGTCACAATTTGAAATAAATCGTATTTGATTAGATTATTAGATTTACAACATTTACAACATTTACAATCGTAACTTGAATCATCGAATAAACAATATATAATTGTAAATTAATTCGATCCCTTTTTCTCTTTTGTTTTGTTTCTCTTGTGTGTGTGTTATTTTTTTACTCTGCTCATTCAATTCAATCTATTTTCCGAAATGTGAGAAATAATTTTGAAAGAGAAAAAAAAAACCATCATCCACAGAAACAAATAAACAGGGCAATCCAATTGAATTTGCAAAGACATCAAGATTAAGTATACATCCACCCGTTTCTAAATAAATTATTCTATAGATATATAATAAACATCGTCTATTCAAGATATTACCCATTAAGTTAACTATACATTAGTAGTCTCATCCACTGGATCCACTGTTATGTCGTATGAACCTTTAGATCAATTAGATCTGGAAGAATTTGGTTTCCAAGCTAAACCTCCAATTACCATATTTGCCAATTCCGACAACGATGATTTCAAACAAACAGTTATACCAAATAAATACCTGAATTTACTAGTGGAGAGTGTCACCCATAAAGTGATCATTGCCGTGTACAATGGTGTTTTGAAAATTGTGCCCATTGGGTCAATTAATAAACTGATCACTGACTCTGATTCATCATCGGCTGATAACAAACATGATACATTGCAATTACTGGACACAGATGATCACACATCGATAAACGTGTCCCATGTTGGTGTCATTGATCAAATCTGGTTGAGTGCCACAGAGACGTTTTTGTTCATAGTGTACAATGATAAACAATTTGGTTCTGTGTTGATTGATGATTTACTCAAGGGATCATTCCCCATTAAAAACTTGCACGATTTCTCTCATGAAATAGTAAATGTCGTCACTAACCCTTTCAATGATGAGTACTTGTCTGTGGTGTTGAATGACAATTCGTGTCATGTGTTTAAAGGCTTACAAAAACATGATTCATTTGATCAAGATTTCACAGCAATGTGTTGGCTCAATGCCAACGATTTCATAGTTGGAGATGCACAAAATCAACACTTGGAGATTAAACATTACTCACACGATGGTGCCACCACTGGCGAAACCATTGAATTCAAGGGATCAATAGATGAAGACTTGAAACCGTATTTCTTGACATTGATTGATTCGACACATTTACTAGCGGTGTTTGTCAGCACCATGCACACAGACGAGGACTCTGAAATCAATTCATACACTGTAATTGTCAATTTAACCACTTTGAAAATCCACGAGGCACCTGAAGTGGGTGAATTGTTTGATTACGTCAATAGACAACCTGTATTTTACTCATCTACATTGACGAACTGGAGTAAGAATGATTATCCAAATCTTCTTTTTGTGACCAATTCTAAAACTACAGATTTCTTCACATTGACACCCAAACACATATTAGCACAAATGAATGACTTTGACAGAGCACAGATGCCCTTGGATGACGACACAGGTGATGACGACACGGCGATTGGGTTCCAATTGGATCTGTTGAACACAGATGACGTGTTGGCACCATGCACCAACTTGGACAATTGTGGTCCGTTGCCTAGATTGTTTGTCTTGTCAAACAGAGGTCAATTGCTATCGTGGAATATCTGGTACACAAAGGGGTTGAAACACGATGATTGTGTGTTGAAAGACGTGTTGGACAGTGAATTACAACGGATAGAGTTGTTATCTGGTGCAACTGTTCCTATTTCAAACTCAAATCACTCGACACACACAGCAGACACAGCAGGCACAGCAGGCACAGCAGGCACAGCAAAGTCAACAGAGAAAACTACAAGGCCAGCAGAACCAGCAGAACCAGCAGAACAATCAACGTCGATTCCATCTGGTGGTGTCACATCTGGTTCTACATTTGGTCAAACGACATTCGGCACCACTGCTTCCTCCACAGAGAACCCATTCGGTTCTTCCACCGGTTCCATGTTTGGTAACTCATCAATGTTTGGTGCATCAACACTTGGTACCACTGTTCCATCCACTGAGAATCCATTTAGCTCTACAAAGGGTTCTGCATTCGGTCAATCAACATTTGGCACCACTGCTTCATCCACTGAGAATCCATTTGGCTCTACAAATGGTTCTGCATTTGGTACAACTACTTCCTCCTCTGAAAATCCATTCGGTTCCACCGCTGGATCTGCATTTGGTAAATCTACATTTGGCACAGCGGCATCATCCACCGAAAACCCATTTGGATCAACATCCAGTTCTGCTTTCGGTAACTCGAAGGAAAATGCTAGTAAAATCGACAATCCTTTTGGTTCAAGTACCGCTACTTCTGGATCTACTTTCGGTAACTCTACTTTTGGAAATTCTACTTTTGGAAATTCTTCATTCGGTCAATCTACTTTTGGTCAATCAAAGGAGTCTTCCACCAACAATACAACTCAATTTGGCCAATCAGGTTTTGGTTCATTTGCGAACAAACCATCTGCATTCAGTTCGTCCACTACAGGTAACGATTCTCCATTTGGCTCATTAAAACCATCATCTGACTCTCCATTTGCCTCCTTAAAACCATCATCTGACTCTCCATTTGCTTCTTTGAAACAATCTTCTGACTCTCCATTTGCCTCCTTAAAACCATCTTCTGACTCTCCATTTGCTTCTTTGAAACAATCATCTGACTCTCCATTTGCTTCTTTGAAACAATCTTCTGACTCTCCATTTGCATCGTTAAAACCACCATCAGATTCTCCATTTGGTCAATCATCATTCAATGGATCATCAACTGCAAAATCGGCATTCACCAGCGGAAAAGAATTTAACACTGATGACTATGAAGACGAAGACGACGAAGAAGAAGGGGATGATGATGAATATGACGATGATGACGATGATGATGATGATGCTGATGAAATTACTGATGATGAATCCTCTGTGCCGTCAAATCCACCTCCACTGTTTGCTTCTAATGATAAAGATACAGAAAAGAAAACAAACAGTACATTCAGTTTTGGTGATAAATTTAAAGAATCTTTAAATATAGACGGCAAGAAAACTGATAGTGGGTTTACTTTCAATAGTGACCATGCAAATTACGTCTCGAGTGATTCTGATGCACTAAATAGTAAGGCCCCTGAAAAGACTAATATCACTCAGAAGACTTTTGACAATGATAAGTCAGAATCTAACGAGCAGAATGATAACTTCACAGTTGAAGACAGTGAAGAAGCTGATAGTGATGCCTTTACAGTTGAAGAAGTTGACGACGATGAAGTTGAGGAAGATGATGATGATATTGAACACGATAAAGAAAGTATTGCCACTAGTGAACCTATTGTTGAGGAGCCTACTGTTAGTATTGAACCTGTTGATGAAATGTCACCACAAAAACAGAACGAATTGGTTGGTGAAGTTGTGGATGATGAGATTGATGAGGCCACTGTTGAGATCGGTGATCAAGAAACACCTCTTCCAAAAGAGCCAGAAAAAGAACAAAAAGACGAGCAAGAATCATCTGATTCTTCTGAGATATTAGGAGATGAATCGACCGATACTGAAAGCTTTGAACATCTTGAAAACCCTGAAGAGAAAATTGGTAACACCACTGACGGTGAGGAGCAAAAGAAAGAATTAACTTCAAAATCGTTGGAAATCAGTTCAGCCCACACAGACAGTTTGTTGCATCAACAGTCAGTTGATGCTGAGCCAAGTAGTTATGTGACCGCAACAGTTGAAACTGTTGAGACTATCGATGAAGATATTGAAGCTTTTGAAGGTGACGAGATTTACTTGAGTAAATTAAATGTCCCAAAATCTGTCCCATTAGTTACTACTTTGGGTGACATAACCTACCCACCAGAGACAGGTATTGTCAGTAATGATGAAGTTGCCAAGATTATCGTTGATACTGATGCCGAATTTCATATAATTTCCAAAAATTTATCAGATCTAAAGGAATTTTTGCTCAGTCATTTACACAACGATTTCCTACATACAGTTGAAGAGTCGATTTCTTATCCAACTTATTGGAGATTGAATGAAGCCAAGGTTATTGCTGGTACTATCAAGAAAACTCAGTCTGAGTACAGTGGATACAGCACCAGTTTAAACTCAAACCTTTCAGATACCAATGCCATTTTAGATCAATTATCATTGCAATTTAAGGAAATTTATGAGTGTAGGTCACAGTTAAACACCATTGAGAGTAAAAAATCAACTGAAAATGAAATAGAAAACCAAAGACTACCATTTGATCAAATTCAAATAAGAAATTCGTTGAGAAGATCCTTACAGAAGTTGAAAGAATTGGAAAAGAGTTTGCAGACGAAGTTACTATTACTCAATACCATCATGCAACCTAATGAATTATTGGATAATCCACATAAGATTCAAATAATCACCACTAATATATCTATCAAGATGCAAAGTGAATTGGATACAATTAGAAAATTACAATCTGAAATTAATGAATTGAAGAAGGACAATACTGACAAAAAGTTGGTTACAGGTGCTAGTAATTCCAACAAGATTGATTGTAGAGTGAGTGTCAATACTAAAGTTGATGAGGCTGTTAGAATCACATCAATTGCTTCTAGCATTATGACAAAGAAGGCATTGAGTGCTGCGTTAAGAGAAAGAAAACTGATTGCATCAGAGTTCATATCATAATTGTTATCGCATCATTTTTACAAAACTTCATTTTTGTTTTTGTAATTATATGTTTCTGTTATATTTTAACTAAAAAAAATTAATACTATCTTTACTTATCTTTTCATTATACCCTTTGCTCATTAATTAACCCTTGTAAAACAATGTCCATGACGTATGGTACGTGAACCGCTCTGCCGCTTTTGTGTGTTTCGCACTTTTTTGGTGAAGCGATTCAAAACGCAAAATCAGATTTGAAAGACTCTTTGATAAACTATTTTGATCTTGAGATTTAATCCAAAGGTGCTAGATTATACGTTCCATTCAAACATTTATCATACAATTAAACATATACATTAATTAGGAGTTTATTTAATTGATTGGCAATGAACCGGCAACAGAAAGGTAGTATCACCTTCAACATCAAAGGTGCCAGAAGCCGTATGAGTCAACGAACAAATGAAGCTAGTTTGATCGTTGGAAAGGCAAGAGACAGACATGAAATATCGACGGTTCATAGTAGGGATTTCAATTCCACCGGATCATCTACAGAGAATACAAGGTTGAGCACTCCAAACTCAGGTAAACCAATTGGTGGTGGTGCTAGAAGATTGAACAGTGGGGCTATTATCACTAGTAGTGCTGATCCACACTTGAATAATTTAGAGGATCATGACAATGAGTCCATTGATGACACCATTTATTTTCAAGAGCCAACACAATTCAGTGTCAGATTTCATGAATCAAGAACATGTCCATATGATGTGATATTGGATGCATCACTTGTGCCAGGTGCAAAAGTTGGTGACATTGGTGAAATTGAAAGTTTAGAAGGTTCTAGTCGAAAGCTTTACTTTGTGTTCAGAAGAACCCCAAACACTTATCCTCAATCAAATTCAAACACCATAACGAACAACAACATAATGAGTAATAACAACAATGCCACTAATTACATCTCTATTCTGTCAGGATCGATACCTACTCTTTTAGATTTGAAACTAAGAAGTCAGGTGCTTGTGCGATTGAAGAAGAAAGAATCAGTTCAAGCTGATGTCATTGAAGTGTATATTAAAGATATGCATTTATCACGGGGTGATATGTGGAACTTGTCTAGTATGCTTCAAAATTGTTGTCTCCATAGAACAGAAAGGTTAACCTTCTTCCAAGGATCGATAAGAGGTGTAGTCAATAGAATATATAGAAATGGAAAGAAGGTTTTTTCTTCTGCTGTGGGACCGAACACTAAGATAGTATACAGATCCGAATCTGCTAGATTCATCATGTTTATTCAAGCATCTTCTGAAATGTGGCATTTTGAGGAAAGTGGTCAGCAAATATTTCATAAGTTGGTTAATTCTTTGTTTCCAAAAATCTTTCAAAGATGGAAAGAAATGGGAACCAACCATTTACTTACCATTGTGTTGTTTTCAAGTGTAGATCTCGATGAGGAGAGGTTAGTCAAATATGGACCGGGTGAAAAGCCACCTAATAGACAGGATTACTATAGAGTTGTCGTTGATCAAGTGAGTATTCTTTTATGGAGTGAGATTATGGCTGCTTTGAGATTGGAGTTTGCAAACTTTAAAAGAGACGTTCTGTTATCCAGTAATATCACGCAGTCTCAAGAGAATGTCAATAAGAATTTCCTGAAGGGTAATTTCTTGCCTTCTGTAAAAGGTAATATCTTTGAAGCTATCAATTTAGGGATGAGTTTGGTCAGCGATGATTTCGCAGACCCTGATCTGCGTCATACAACAAGTCATTTTGTCATTATATCTCCTGGTACAGGTTTATTTGATGTTGATTACAATTTACTAATTCAAACAAGTAAGCTTATGTCTACTGTGGATTCAACCATTGATATCTTATGTTTGAGTCAACCTCCATTACATGTTGTCCCTTTGGTTAGATATTTGGATAATCAACGGAAAGTTAAACATTGTATTCCCAGTTGGATGGATATTTCATTTTGGAGTGATGCATCACAAGCTGTTCAACAATGGTTACCTAGATGTAAGATTTATGAATTACAAATGATGGGTATCATGGAGAATGAGTTAAGTTCTGTCACTGTGAATGAGTTGAACATTTCTTCTGGTAACAGTGTTCTGGAGGCCATGGATGAATATGATAGTGATATATTTGGAAATAAGAAGACTAACTTGGAACCACCAAAACATAAATCTAGGCGATATTCTCCTTTCTCCAAAGGTGGCAGAATACTTCCCCCTTTATCTGCATCCTCCCAACATTCATTTGTCTCAAATACAAGAGCTCATCAAAGTCTTGCAAAATTCCATCAAAATGAATTGGATAATAATAAATCTAAAGGCCTAAAAGTCAGCCAATCCAAAGCGTCAGCACCAATTACTTCCACTGCTATTGGTGAGATCACAACATCGAAACCTAATGTTTCTGCTTTTTCTTCATTATTGTCAATGCTCCCTAAAGAGGATCCAGTTCCTGTGGTTCCAAATGCAATTAAATTTGTGAAAAGAATGATCTCTTCCCCAAGATTAAAAACTGTGACCCCAAGTTTAAAACCGTTGTCATCAAAAGCCGATCTTTCAGAAATTGCTTCGCTTTTTCTTGGAGAGGAGACAAATCCATCTAAGAGTATTGATATCAAGAAGCTTGATGATGATTCCAGTTCTTTATCAGAAACAAACTCTTTTACGATGAGACGTGGTACATCGTCATCATCTACATTGAATTCAACACCGTTAGCTACTGGCGAAGCCCAAAGAAATGCTAAGAAAAAGAAGAAACAAAGCACACCAACTTTACTTAACCTGTATTGGACAAATGTCGAAAACCCCTCTAATGCTGTGACTTCGGAACTAATAGGTATGGTTTCATACGGAAGGTGGCAATTTGTGTTCCCTAGAAATGTGAAACGTAGAACTATTAAATGGACATCGCTTTCCTCTCCTGCTTCTTTACCTATCGCTACTGAAGTATTTCCATCAGTTCAAGATTTCAACCAAAATTTTACTTTTAGAATCTATGATGTGTTGCTCAACCAGTCAGATATAAATATTAACTCTACTAGTCAAACATTAATGCGTAATATGATTTCCATGAGACTTTCTCTTGGTTTCCAAATTTGCGTTGGTGAGAATGTTTTTAAGGTTGAAGACCAAAGAAAACCAAATGGTAATCCAAAGTTATTAGTGCAATATCTGACTGACGTCAATTATCAAAATGCTCGAATTTATTTAAGTTTAGCAGATGAAATTCACAAGTTAAGTTGTGACAGTAACGGCCTAGTTAATGTTCAAGTTTACAGAAGAGCTAACAAGTCTGATGATATTATACCTATGGCTAAGTCTGAAGATTATATTGAATATATCAGAACAAGATATGCCGATGAGTATTCCCCTGTGACCATAAAGGGTTCAAAAAGTGATGCAAGAAACAAGTATAATTGGAACCAATTGGATCAAGTTTTGGCGGGATATGATGAAACAGCTGAGAAGAGATCACACAGACTGAAGTTCGTTATTCTGCCTACAAAGATGCATGAAAATACCTTTAGCTTGAATGCAGAAAACTTATCACCAGAAGAAATCAGATTGGAGGGTATAAGATCTCTTATTGGAATCATCAACAGGGCAAGATATAAAACCCCTGATGAAAAGAAAAACCGTAAAAAAGTTGAAATAACCCCTGAAATCAATTTCTACACTGGTAATTTATTCAAATTCTTAGGAACTGCTTCCAACGAATTTTTAACGGAAAATAAACATGTGAGCCTGTTTACAGAGGCTACATTTAATAAGAGTGTTTCATTCTCTAAATTGGTTGCAGCAATTCAAGGTGATAAGGGTATACAAATTGTTGATAGAAAATGGCATTTGAGAACCCACTCGAATTGTTTCCTTGGAATGGACATGGTCAGCTGGCTTATTGAAAATTTTGAAGATATTGACACGAGAGAAGAAGCTACGGACTATGGTAACCATCTTATGGATCAAGGTTTGTTCTCTCATGTCGAGTCAAGACATAGATTTTTGGACGGCCATTATTTCTATGCTATCAACAAGGATTTTGTTGTCGAATCCAATAGATCCGTCAAATCAGCAAGTAACAAGTCCCCTCATATTAAGACTTCCCATGAGAGTGAAAAATCGAAATCACCTGGCACCAGATCGAAGAGTCCGAAAAGAGCAGTCTCAGAGGAATCATCTGTTCCATCAATCAAAACTACTTTGCTGGGAAATTTATCATCTCCCCAGGTTATGTCTTCTGGTGAGAATTCCCCAAGGTTAGATAGGTTCACAAGTTTGGGTTCAATTTCCGAAAAGAAGAAGGTCATTTTGAGTAGAAAGGTTCTTGTTGATTTGGATCCTAATGGGATTTCATGGAGACCTGAATTGGTGTATGTTCATTATGATATCGTTCATAATCCTGAACATTGTTTCCATATCAGACTGGAATGGTTGAATACTACTTCAAAGTTAGTTGAAGATGCTGTTACCGGTTGGGCAAAACATTGTACTAGGTATGGTTTAACTCTTGTCGAAATTCCTTGGGAAGAGCTGTGCACGCTGCCTGTTCGGAATCCATTACATTCTACCATTGATATTTCCATGGTTGTCGATCCATGGACTGATGATGAATTTGGTGCAAATGATCCAATTCTAAAGGTGAGTAAGTATTTCTATCACTTATACCTTCTTGAAAAGAGTGGATTCCTTTTGGATAATAGAACCGCTAATTACTTCAATGATGATAGATTTGATGTCTCCTATAGTTGGGGAAAACCAAGTTTCAAATTTGCCCAATTCATTCATATCACTGGTGCTTATATTGCAGAACTTAGAAACAATGGTGATTTCTTCTTGGCTCCTAACAATGCACACATTGCCAGGGTCAATTTACAAATTGGACAACAGCAAATGGGTAATAAGCATTCTATTTATTTGGATTCCCAAGGAGTTATGTTAGATTTCAGATCACTTTGTAAGGATGAACAAACTTTACGCAAGTTATTTAGAGATGCAAAAAATAAGTTTGAGAAGACCAGAGATGTGGAAACCGCCTTATTTGAATCGATCCAGTAACGGCAATGATTTATCTTTATCGTTGTTTGTATTAATTTTTTTTCTGTATAGTATTTTAATTCTTTTCTCCCCTCTCTACTTTTATTACAGGTAATATTGATCTTACGAATTTAAAATTAAGAGTTTCTATACAACCATGGTTGTTTATTTAGCGATTCTTTGAGCGATCTTGAAAACGTCACCTAAGACACCAGCAGCAGTAACATCAGCACCGGCACCAGCACCTTGGATGATGATTGGGTTTTGGTATCTTTCGGTCTTGATAGAGATAACATTATCTGAACCCTTCAAAGCAGCAAATGGATGAGAAGCATCGTACTTGGCAATTTCAACAGAAACAGAATTTGATGGAATGTCAACCTTACCGATGAATCTTAACACTTTGCCTTCCTTGGCAGCATCTTCCTTCAACTTGGCAACATCTTGGTCGAATTCTGGCAATCTCTTCAAATATTCTTCACCTGAAGCCACAGTTTCTAATTCCTTTGGAATCAATGATTCCACTGGGAAAGAAGTTGGGGATTCGACTTTCAATCCAGAGATTCTGGCCAAAATGGTAACCTTTCTAGCAACATCCAAACCATTCAAGTCATCTCTTGGATCTGGTTCAGTGTAACCCAATTTTTTTGCAACCTTCACAATCTCAGAGAACTTAGCATCATTTGGAGTAATAGTGGAGAATTCATTGAAAATGTAAGATAAAGTACCTGAAAAGATACCTTCGATTTTTTCAACTTTGTCACCGGTTTCAATCAATTCCTTCAATGGAGAGATTAATGGTAAACCAGCAGCGACAGAGGCTTCGTGGTAAACCAAACCGTTACCTTGCTTACCAGCAATGTCAAAGATATCATTCCATAACTTCAAATCACTTGAAAAAGCCTTCTTGTTTGGTGTGGCGATAGAGATACCATTTTTGATGAATGATGGGTAAGACTTAGCAATAGCTTCATTGGAAGTGTTATCCACAACGATAGATGGTAATGGAGACTTCTTCAAGAAACTGATAATCTCATCAACGGAGAAACGAGACTTGATAGAAGTTTCTAAATCCTTTTCATAGTTGGATAAGTCCAATGGAGAGTAGTCCTCACTGACCAAAGCAGTCTTGGTGGTGGTTAACAAAACAACATTGTATTTGATTTCAGTTGGCTTAAGGTTTCTCAATTGTTTGAGGAAAGCGGCACCGACAACACCGGAACCTATGATAGCAATGTTAACACCTGGCATTTTATTAATTTTGAATTAATTGTTAGTTGAACTGTTAGAACAAATACACACTGACAACAAAGACAACTCTTCACGACTCAAACCTTGCAAGATCTACATCTACCCAAGTCAATTCGATTCAAGAACGCCGACGAAAAAAATGTGGCTGAAAAATTATAAGCGTCGATATCTATAAACCGACGCGTCTATTTCTGTTAAAAACCATTTTAAAGGGAGAGAAACCACGACAAAAGAACAAGAGCTTTTTTGTTGTAATGAACTGGAAAACAAAAGGTCCTTTTGTTCAATAATAAACAAAGGGTAAAAATTTCATGTATGTTAGCTAAATAGGAAAGATAATTATTAGAACAAAAGTTCTCCGTGCTTCTTTTGTTTTTTTTATTCTTAAAAGCTAAATAAATCGATCTGATCAAGTTCTCCCCTTTCCCCAAAATTTCTTGAATTACTTTTTTCTTATTGTTTTCTTCTTGTTTTTTTTTCTTCTATTTATCCAATTAAATTTTACCCCATTAATCAATGGAGAAAGTATGATATCAACAAACATCATTGAACCTCCATCGGTACTATGCTTTCAATATTGAATAACTTCTTGTCACATCCTCATTACATAATGCAACCCAACATCTTCCATTATTTGTCTTCTATCATTTGATCTGAAAATATGAAAACATGTTATACTCGAATTCATTAATTGCATGGATAGTAGTTCAACAATTCAATAGTTCGTTGGTTCAATAGTTCAATAAGTAAGTTCATATGGATAGTTTGGAGTTCTACTCTCGGTTTAGTTAATGATTTGGTAGTGGTTGGTGCTACCAGTTTCAGTTCTTGGTGATTTTACAAGGATAAATGTTGTCATTACAGAGATAATTATCGTCGGTCTCGGATTTTTGATTTTATCTGGGTTTGTATATATCTGTGTGTACTCTTTGTTTGAATATATTTGTACGGTTTGGTTTTTATACTTAAATTACAATTGTAGCTATCAATATTTCGTCTTGGTAATTACTATGATTCCAAATCATGTGGTATAAAAAAAGAACTAAAAAAGAAAATGAATTCAACTTTAATTTGTTGAAATCTATTATAGACGACCAGAGAGAGGATTGAACTCTCGATCTTGCGATTAACAGTCGCACGCCTTAACCAGCTTGGCCATCCAGTCTGAATTGAGGACGGATTTGACTCTTCATTTTGTTGACATTAAATTCAGATTTACAACTCGCGAAAATTTTCATAGTTTTGTTTGTGAATCAGCTTGTTCTTTAAAAATACTATAAAAAGGATATAATAAACAGTTAATGACTTACACCTAGTCCTAATATTTATAACAATACCAAAATGTTACCTATATAATGGTTTGAAGATGATATTATCTTATGATGTTTATTGTGGAATTTTTTCATTATTTCGGTAAATTGAATTTTAACAAATTATAATTTGATGACTTTACAATTTTTCTGTAGTTTTAAAGGACTTTTAACTTTTTACTAAATGATCAATTTATTAATAATTTCTCTAAACTGAAATTTTCATTAAAAAAACAAAGGGAACGATAAGGGAAAACGGAAATACAAATAAAAAAGTCAAAAAGAAAAAAACTCCCAGGGAAAAACAAAACAAAAGTAGATGGAAAAAAATGTAAATAAACTAAATAAACAAACAAGTACAGACGTAGTGACACAGTGTAGACAAATGATTCTTTCTTCGTTAATTTTTTTTTGAATAGAAATATAATGAATTGAAATGACGGAAAACATGAAATAAACAAATAAACTCAAATGGGGAAAGATATACTCTTTTTATATAGTCTGTAATGGAGAAGTATAAATGTTTTTTTTTTTAAAAATTGTGACTAGGAAAGTTAGCTCCTTAAAAGGGGGTTCATTTTATAAATTGGAGAATAATAGGAATAGGGGAACGTGACAGGCATCATTTAAATTAACTGAATTTTATATATTTTTTCAATTCTTCATGGGAGAAGAACAATATACCCGAGGAAGGGATGGTTTTAAACACAGTGATACCGAAACCAGAGTAGAAACCTCTGAGACCACTTTTCTTGAAGATTGTTTTCACAACATCTTGAATGTGTAATTTAACACCATCATTTGATTGGATAATGTTCTTAACTGTGTCAGCTGGGAACATTAAACAGTGGTAACCGATACCGGCTAACCCACCAGCTGCCATTATCTCGTATGGTTTCAATGGATCATTAATTGGGTCTTTCTTCAAAGATTTGAAATGGTTTCTGACTCTTTCGTACAATCCAAACCAAGCGGCACCACCACCACATTCCTTGAATGATGTCATTGTCAAACCTCTCCACATTCCTCTGATACCTTCTTGATGGAAGATCGATCTAACCAAGACAAAGAAATTTATTGATTTTTTCGTTGGCACAGTGTTTTTCAAATTCTCCACTTGGTATTTAACTTTGACTAATTCGATGGGGGTTAACACAAAACTAGTCAATATACCAGCGATACCACCACTGATGACTTTCCCACCAACATTTAATTCAGTGCCAAGGGCATCTCCGTTGGAGTAATTGACAATGTCCTGTCCCAATTTGTAACCAAAGAAAAGAGTGGAGATTTCGAAGGACGCACCAATCATGGGAGCGAATAAACCTTTGTAAAACCCATTGTAAAGACCTTCTCTTTGGTAAGTTTTTCTGATACAGTCAAACGTCGATGTGAACAATGGTTGAGGAAGTGACCGGGAGTATTGTAATCTCACCTTCATTGTATCCAATGGGAATTCCACAACCTTACCAATGGCACCAGATATTGAACCAATCACGATTTCATTCAGTGATTTCATCACAAAATCATGAGTTGATTGTTCTTTTAATTTTTTATGAAATTCATGAACAGTGTGTTTGTTATCATTGGATCCATTGGTGAATATTTTACCGTCCAAAGGAGCAATTGCTGAATTACTCGATGTTGTTGTTGTTGTTGTTGACTTATCTTGAGTCATATTCTTTAATTTAATGGACGATTGAGGAGTTGAAACAGAAACGGGAACAGAGACGGGAACGGGAACAGGAACTGCAACAGAAGCTTGATTAACAGCCATTATGGGTAATGATTTAAAATGTTGTGGTGTAAATGTATAAAAACTTCAAACAATGATAATTGAAGTGGATAGTAAAGCCTTAGAGGAGGAGGGGTATATATATATATATATATATAGATATATATAAAGGTCTAATTTAATTAAACCTTTATATTTTTTTTTTAAAAAAAAGGGGTTTTAAGGGAGGGATTGGGGGGGGGGGTTAACGAAAAAGGATAGTTGAAAATTGCAACAATATTAATCGTTTAAAGGATACATATAAAAAGTGAAATGATATGATAATTTATGGGTATCTCTTATTTTTGTCGTTGTTGTTGTTGTTGTTGTTGTTGTTGTTGTTGTCTTTTTGTTGTATTAATAAATAAAAGTTGAAGAATTAAATTAAATTTAATTCAATTGATGGATTCTAGAATTTAAATCAAAAAAATTGAATCACAAGAGCAAGAAGTTGTGGGGTTTTGGATTTGGATTTGATAAATTATAATTATAATTGAATCGATGATACAAATGAAATTAAATGAAGTTGATGTTAATCTGATTTGATTAAGTGAATGAATGAATGAATGAATGAATGAATGAATGAATGAATAAAGAAAGTAAACGTGAAAAGTAAGAAGAAAGAACACGAATGACAAAGATAATCAAAGAAAAGATTTATTTGATTCAGTTTTATAGATTTGAGCAAACGAAATGAACAAGACAGATATAACAATTGAATTGTTTTTAATCAATATTAATTAATAAAAAGATTATGACAATGACAAGTAAATACAGGTAATATAATGATAAAAATAAATAAACTAAATGAGTAAGTTACTTAATTAAGCCAATGTTGTGTTTACCTTACCTTACCTTACATTACATTACATTACTTTTACTGGCTATCAGATCACTTAGACACATTTACATACATAGATACAGGCAGACATCAAAATAGAACTTTTTTTTCAATATGGCTCTATTGGCACTCATATCTGATATCCACTTATCATTTAATCATATGGCAAATGGAAATTAGTTTCCCATTTAATTTATCTATCATTTACCCAACCCAACCCAACCCAACCCTTAACGATACCACTACACTACCCTGCTTGTACGTATGTGTAAACACACCACTAAGTAAAAAAATGGTCGTGTCCTTAGCCCAACAATTTTCCAAACACAAAACGACGCGGGAACTTGTGTCGAGGTTTACGTCATTTCCCGATTTTCGGCTCTTCTCTCTGGTCATCTCTGCTCTGCCCTGAGTGAGCGGGTAGCGAATTCCATTTTACGAAGTTCAGTTACTAGCGAAGAAGAGCTGGTGTGGTAAGGGTCGATTTTGTTTCATCATAGAGTCGATCGACGGTAATCTTGATATGAGAGATGAGAGATGAGATGAGGTTGGATGAGATGAGATGAGGTTGGAAGAGATGAGATCGGATTAGAACAATAAATACCCTTTTGTTTGTCTTATTGAAAGTATTTAATAACTAGTTTAATTGTATCTGGTTTGGATTTTTTTCTGCTGTTTTGTTCTTTGTAATATTGGGCAATGGTGAAGGTGAAGGTAATCATAATAGTAATGAGTATTACTTTTTAGAAATGTAACTAACTATATACAAGGTGAAACAAAAGAGAATTGGGTATTCTTCAATCCAATGATAGTCTTATTGTTGTGTATTTAGTTGTATTATTCACACGATTGTATAGATGGTAAGTTTAAACCATTTCCAACGTTTGAATATTGAAAACATTCTCGTTCCGTGACATATACTTTTGTTTCCACTTTTTTACATACAACACACAAAAATAAGAAAACAAAAGTAAATTAAAATAAAAAAAATTTAAAATAAAATCATTGAATCCATGTTGGTAATGGTATCATCATTGAAAACCATTGATTTAATATAAACCATTTTGACATTTGATATTAAACATATATATATATACAATTAGTAGAAAATAACCATGGAAATCAACAGGTAAACTAACGGAGGTGGATTCTTACCGCTCTTGTAAATGTCCGCTGTGTTCTGCACCAGTTAAGTTGTAAGACCCCACAGTTTTGATGAGAATGAAGAGAATCGGTAGCGTTTGAAATATATGATGCCACAGTTTTATGTCTAATGGCTTTTCCACAGTAAGGTGGGTTTCAACCGTTGAATACATATATACATATATACATATATATATATTATTGACTTCCATTGTTTGCTTCAATCATAATTGATGGGGATGACGATGATGATGATGATGGCAATTATACTGGTATATTCTTTTGGGTCATTTTGATTTAAATACACCCGTGTTTCTCCAATTGTAATTAGATATTGACTGGCCCTATCATTTTTTCGTCATTTCATTCGATTTCACTTCAACCAAATAAGATCTATATTTTATAACAATGGCATCAAGCAGCACTGAACCAATTACAACCTTGAAATTAGAAGGGCAAGTTCCAATCGATAAAGAAGTGGAAGATATCATCAGACACACTAAAAACTTGGCAGTTAAATCCAATGCTGAAGGTGTGCATTACGGTCCTGACCCTGAAGGGTTGAAGATCCTACCTGAAGCTGCCCGTCAAAGATTGATCGAGTCAGGTATCGATATCTCTAAGGGGTACCCAGAGAGACCAGACAAGTCCAAGGTGCCAATTTACTTGGATGAAGCGTACGCCATCAGAGACGAAGATTACCCATACATTGAAAGAGGTCAAAACGCTGACCCTGAAAAGAGGGCCCTATTCGGTGCCGCCAAGGAAATCAACCATTTGACTAAACACATTGGTACTGAAATTGTTGGTTTACAACTAGCTGATTTGACTGATAAACAAAGAGATGAATTGGCATTGTTGATTGCTGAGAGAGTCGTTGTGTTCTTCAGAGATCAAAAATTGTCCCATCAAAAGCAATTAGAGTTAGGTGATTACTGGGGGCAAGTGGAGAAACACATTCAAACCACTCAAGTGCCAGGATTACCTGGTACCACCGTCATTTGGGTCGATTACAGAAGAAAGAATGGATTGAACATGACTTACAAGAACACAAACCTAGGTAATTGGGACGCTTACAAACACGGTTCCTCCGGTAATCAAGTCTGGCACACCGATTTGGTTCATGAACATCAACCTGCCGGTATCACCCATTTACATTTAGATGCCATTCCAGATGTCGGTGGTGACACCCTTTGGGCATCCGGTTATGCTGCCTACGATAAATTATCTGAAGAGTTTAAGAAATTCTTAGACGGTAAGAAGGCTGTCTTCACTTCTGCTCATAAATACTTAGACAGAAATGATCCATTTGCCGGTCCAAGAAGCATCGAAAGAGTGCATCCATTGGTGAGAACTCATCCAGCCACTGGCTGGAAATCTTTGTTCGTTAATAGAGCCATGACTAAGAGAATCATCGGTGTGTCACCAGTGGAATCTGACATAATCTTGAACTACTTGTTCGACGTTTACGAAAAGAACGCCGACATCCAGGTCAGATTCAAATGGGGTCCTTCTAAACCAGGTTACGGTACTTCTGCCATTTGGGATAATAGAATCTCTCAACACAGAACCACTTGGGACCACGAGGGTAAGGATGCTAGACACGGTACCAGAGTTACTTCATTAGCTGAAGTTCCTTACTTTGATCCAAAATCAAAATCTCAAAGAGAAGCATTGGGTTTACCTTTGGAAGAGTAAATTTATTGATATATCTGTCTATATATATCAAATGATAATATAAAATTTTAATTGGGTTCTTAAATTTTCGACAATTAATGTAAAAAATGTAATGATTTTTATTAATAGGAAAATGTCAAGTGAGAACTAAAAGAAATAAAGAAAATTAAACTGAAAATAAACGAAAAAAATGCAAGATTAACTGGATTTAACTGGATTTAAACCTACTAAACAATTTCTTTTTAGAAAGACCACTAGTCTTCTCGTGTTTCTCTGGAGTACCTGCTCCAGAGTTATCATTCTTGCTATTTGATCTGGTACCACGTAATAATTGACTAACCGATGAAGATGCACTTCTTTTCACTTCAGAAGAGCCAAGGGAAACTGTTGATCCATTACCAACGGAATCAGTGCTCTTCTTTGGAATTATAGAACCATCATTAGACGTAGTTGGACCAACACTACTAGCACGACTGCTAGTAGAAGGAACACTCAGTGCTTGCTGAGGTTGAGATTGGGGTTGAATTTGAGGTTGGGGTTGAGATAGTTGAGTGAAAGATAATGTTTCCCTAGAGTTTAATTTAGGAGTACCTGGAGCACTGTAAGCAGGATCATGAGATAATGGTGCCTCGTGAAGTGGTTTAAGTTGAATGTCATCTGTTAGTGGAGTTACATGTAATGATTGCGGAACAACTTGGTTTGATGATACAGTTGATGCTATACTAGGAGCATGCAGAGACGATGACACGGATTCACTATGAAGTTTAAACTTTGCACCGCCCACCGCTTCGTTCTCTTTCAGTTGACCCAATGAAGAGCCAGCACGGGGTAATGGCACGGTTCCCTTGTTAGCACTGTTATTCATCTGTGAATAGTTTCTATAACTTTGTGATATGTTCGGAATGGAGATGGATGTAGGTGGCGAACCAGAAGCCTGAGCAGCTGCACGGGCCTTCAACACCGTATCCAAATGTTTCTTCTCCTTTTTCAATTGTAAATTCATCTCACGAGCGTTCATTGATCTTAATAATAATTTAAGATCACTGGTTAATCCACCTATTTCAACCAAGACATCAATCAATGCATCTGGACACACAGGAGAATTTGGTGAGGTTAACTCCTTGAATGTTGGCCATTCTTTTGTCTCCATTGGTGATTCTTCCGCATCATTACCCTTTCTAGAATTCTGTGTTGCAGTGCTGGTTGTACTTTGACGAGGACTAACTTCATAATTCACTAAATCAAGTAATGCAATAGTATCCTTCAGAGAATCTGAATCAGTGGATTCGGTATCAGACTCTGATGATTGTTGAGGCACAGGAACTGGTGCCGGTGATGGAGTCGAGGTCGCTCCAGGTGCTGGAACACTCAAAGAACGAGGTTGTTGCCTTATGATCTCACCATCTTTAGTCCATTCATTCACGGAGTTCTTTTTGCTCGTGCGCCCAGAGTAGGCCGCTGAAGTTCTAAGAGCAACCTTGGATGCCCTTTTCAACAAGGTCAAATCTAACATACCATCATCCATCTTGGTGAGATAGGAGTTGAACTGATCAATGGAAGAAATACCACTGACACCGTCATTGAACCTGGAAACATCATTGAAATGAATATTGTTGGAGATAAATTGTTCCTTCAGCCTCTTTGCACTTTCAAGCAAGGAGTTCTCTTTACGAGCAATGATTGCAAAGAAGACTTCCAAAATCAAATCGTATAACAGTGGCACCTCATAAAACTTTGCAACTAATAACACCTCAGCGGCAGTAGGCACAATTTTCCAATTGGATCCAACTTGACCGGTGTATAGAAATTCAGTGAACGCTTTCACTGTCTCTCTGGAAAATGGCATAGCAAGAACTCTTGGAACTAGACGAACATCAAACGTATCTGTCAATGTTCTGAAATCTAGAGATCCATGTGTGTGTATACTTGAATGGTGACGAGATGGAGGGGTATCACCAGACACAGATGGAGAAGGAGAACTTGAAGTAGGCACAGTGGAAGTAGGTTCCTGACTATCAGTTTGAGGCGTACTTGGTGACAGGCCCAAATGTTGTAATCTATTTGCCACGTACGGATTAGTAGAGGACACAGGTAACTTAGCAGGAGACGAATGTGAGGCTGTAGGAGTCGGAGAAGACTGTCTCTGATTTTGCGATTTTGAATTGGATGAATTGGATGACATTGACTCTTGTTCTACAGATTCCACAGATGGGACTGCAGAGAGTTGAACACTTTCATTAGGTGCAATTTCAGGCATTGGAGGTTGTTCAGGCAATTCATTGACATACAATTCAGAATCACTGATAGTGGAATTAGTGCTCTGTGTAGTTGAGCTTGCAGAGGCAGCTAATTTTGACAGGTGAATAGCTGAGAACAATGATGTTGCATTAGGAGAAGTACCTAGTAGGGATTTTGCTCCTCCAGTAGCACCACTGCCACTAGCACCAGATAGGATTGCTGCTTGCGTGTATGATTCCCTTCTAGAAGATGCCAAATTTGTAGCTGAGGAACGTCTAGACGACGTAGCAGTGGTCATTGAATTATGTCTTGATTGTGATGGGACATTGAATGAATTTCTTCTTGACAATGATATTGATGAGTCAACTCTTGAACCAGACACTGAATGCTGACGAGCAGTTAAGCTTGGTGAACTTAATCTAGAATTTGTGTTATTATTTGAATTGGAGCTCGACGATAAAGTCTCTCTGGAATTCAGACCGATGTTTTTATCCTGGAAAGGGTATCTGAAAGTCGGTGGGTTTTCATCCTTGCTGTGTTTGTTTTGAATAGGATGAGATGGACCAGTCTCATGGACACTTGTAGTGGTGGCATCGCTACCTTGACGTGGCTTAGAATCAGAGTTTCTCTTATCTAAATATGCAGTGGCATACGCTGAACAAATCATCTCTTCGAAACACTGGCCCCATCTAGATCTGCACAATATTATAGGCAGTTTCACCGAGACACCATCGTATGACAGGATCTCAAAATCAGAGAATGCAGGAGATCTTTCGAATGCATTCTTACCCAATGCGACAGCGTACGATGGGAACACTGAACTGATTGAGTTTAGTTGAATCTGAGGAGCCACAAAATGGGAATATGCTGCAAAACTTGTTGTATGAGATTCATTTTTAGCTTCCGGGAATGGCACAGTTGATGTTGGTGTCGCTGAATTATTTGTCTCAGATGCTATTAGATTCAAAGTAGAGGATGATTTTGTTTGACCTATGGTACTATTGGTATTAGTATTAGTATTATTATTGGTGTTTGAATTAGTGTTTGTTTGAGATATGGAGTCTACACCCCAAATGTTGGTGAACGGTAGTGACACAGATATGTACATATTGAAGAATTGATACGATGGTTCAGTGTGGCTGGTTTCTTGGTTACCTAAAAACACAGCTTTATGATGCGATGTCCAAACGTAACCTTTCCAAAGTCTATGACACCAAGTCTTATGTGAACAGTAGATTTGAAGACGAACCCATTTCCCAGAGGGTCTATTCAACACAAACGCGGAAATGTTCATATCACCTGGGATGAAACCGGACACAATGATGTTTTCACCAAAGAACCCCACTGAAGGGTAATACAATTCATGAGGGAAATTTCGTAAGTCCTTTTCTCTTTGAATCTTAGCTCTCGTTGTGGTCAATCTTTCACCGATAAGGTTTTGTTCAAAGTCAATCAAGGGTTCAATGTAGTTACTTTTAGGTTTGTCAAACACAGTTAATGTGACTTTTTCCTTTGTCTTGTAAATGGCTGCATCGTTTAAAGTCGTTCTGAATTGAAATTGGAATGCATCATCAACAACCTTCCCGTTTTCAATATGGGTGGAATTGTGTTCATCGGGGGAGTAATTAACCCATTGCATATCGATCAAATCAAAAATATCCACAGATGTGACTAGTTCATTGGATCCATTTACACCTCCCAATATCAACACACCGTGGTGGTTATGGTAACCTATCACAGATAGTGTTGGTGCTAGCACTATTTGATGATTGAATCTTTTGTACATCGAGTCATTGTCGTTATCGAACAAACACGTCCAAGTCTTTTGAATCATGTCAAATTGCCAGAGGTCATTCAATGCCTTCACTTCAAATGAATCATTGGAGAAGGTCAACCCACCGGATATGTAAATGAATCCATCGTACACCAACATCGAATGGAAGAATCTTGGTATTGGTATTTTTTTACAATTAGGTGAGACAATCAAATGAGACCATTGTCTTCTAATCAACCCCAATGAGAACAATTCATTGGATATGTATTCAATTGGATCGGATTTTCTATCGTTGGGGTCTAACCCGTTCACATATTCATTCATCTTTTCAGTGATCTCTGATGTAGTGAAAAACGGTGACAATTTCAATGGAGTGGTCAACCCACCATACACAAATATTCTTGATTTTTCAAGCACAGAGCTAGCTCCAGTTCTTACCTTTAATTGTAACCTATCATCATTGGAATTCGTATTAGGCATTCGAAGTGTGTAACACTTACTCATAGATGGATCAATTGGCGGCATTTTGAAAGTGGAAGTGTATTGAATTTTAAGTGTGTGTGTAATGTTGTTATTCTTTTTTTTTCTTTGTTTAAACTGTATATCAAATCACCACCTTTTCAAGGTATCAAGCTTGAACAGATCCTGTAAAATATGTGAGAGGTGTATTAGATGTATTCGATTTAGAAACAACGATGCAACTTTTATCTATGACAAGGAAATGATATGATAATTGCGTCCATATATGGTATAAGTAAAAACAGTTGATATGGAAAAAGAGATGGAGAGCAAACAAGCTTAATTGGATGAGTTTATGTATATATTCTGAATTGAATCAATCACTGGTTCAAAAACCAAATTCTCAATTCACAGCAGATTATATATATATATATATGGATGTATGGGTGTATGGGTGTATGTGTATTAAATTTGAACCAACTAAATGTTTGTACTAATTTTAAAACCCCAAACTTGATTTATTGCGTTATATGTGAGTATGTGAGTATGTGTGCGTGCGGAAGTAAATTATTGCACCAAAAAGAAGGAACACATAAAAAAAATAATTTTTTTTTTAATATATTATATATATATAAATTGCAACTATCGATGGTAAGGTACCGTTTGGTAGATATGATATATTTATATAATCTACAAAATACAAGTACAAAGTACATGAATTGTTTTATTACTGGTTGTTTTGGTTATCCCATCACGTCCCGTCCCCCCCACCACCCAATGGTGAAACTGGTGCTGTGTAATGTGCAATGCATTCAATATTTATTATCTTTTACAGCGCTATCATTTGACAGAGATCAACGCAGTGAGCAGCTCAGAGCTGTTCAGAACTAAACTGAACATATCTGCCCCATTTGGTATACTTCATACCAACATGAACATGAACATGAACATGAACATGAACATGAACACGAACACTTTACATCTAATCAATTGAATTAAAAGTACAAAACTAAATGTAACAGTAAGTTTATAGTGAATCCTTCACTTCCCTCCCCCCATAACCCCGGATTATCCCATCCTGTATTTGTTTGGAATTATCGACACTTTAAAAAAAAAAATAAAAACGTCGATCGTCTAATCGACCCACAATAAAAGATATCAAATTGATCGACCTATAGACGCGTCGATCCTTCTCTCCCATTGATTAGAATTTTAGTACCAGGTACACGACCAACAATTGTGATTTTTAAAATTGTCGAAACACAAAAAAAGGAAAGACCTACATGGACTAATTTGATAAAATGTGTATATAAAAGTGGTGAACAATTGCTTGTACCTGTGACCACATTTCATTTTTATATTATATTATACAGAAGAAAATACAGATAAACGGTTCCATTCTGATACTACTATCTAACGGACCTTAATTCCCACCCCCCTTTTCTTATACATATCAAACGGAAATAAAAAGAAAATAAAAAAAGACAATCAATGCTGCCAATTTACCTTTTAATGTCCATCAAGGGACAACCATTGTTGATTGAATTGAAATCAGGTGAAACCATCAACGGTAAACTGGAAAGCGTTGATAATTGGATGAACTTGGTGTTGGTGGATGCTGTCAAATCTGATTTCGCCGGTGATCAATTCTCCAAAGTGAAGGAGATTTATGTGAAGGGCACTCAAATTAAATGTTTAAGAATGTCAAATGATATCATCGATAAAATCAAGGACCAACAACAAAGAGATCAAAACCATAACCATAATAATAATAACAACAACAATAACAACCACTACCATAATAACAATAACAATTACAATAACCAAGGAGGATACCACCGTAACAACAACCAAGGAGGCGGTTACAGACAAGGTGGAAATCATAGATACAATAATAACAGAGGAAGACAAGGAAATTACAACAACCAAGGTGGAAGATACAACAACAATAACAACAACTACAACAACAACGGTCCTCAGAATAGACAAGGAGGAGGACAGTTTAATAATAACAGAGGTGGTTTCAATAATAATTCAAGAGGTAACGATAGAGTTCAAGGATAGGATAGAAAACAATCTTTTCATAACGATTCAGCTTTTTTTTTAATATGTACAATTCTTCACCCCCTTTCTTTATGTAAAATTCATTTAATATAGGTTATTAAAAAAAAACCGCTTAACGTTTCATAGTCATAACGTTGATTACAAGAATGGTAACTGTAAAAAATGAATACCTCTATCTATCTATTATATATATATACACACATTAAACATTAAACTTATAGAAAAGGACACCATCCTAAATAAATAACAGCCAAATTGGCTTCATCCGTGGCTTCACGGATCAACTCTCTAACAACAGCATCACAACTCAACCCCTTAGCGTGTAATTTACTCATAACAACTTCAATGGCTATACTAGCTTCAGAACTTGTATCGTGCTTCACAAATGCATTAAAATCCTCTTCGTCTTCACCATTGTTCATAGCTTGTAATTTCTTCTTTCTCAATGGTGACAAAGTCCACGAATACAATGGATCGTACCGTAGCACATCCAAAATACCACTGATGTATTGTGTGTTGGACCGTAACACCCTAAACACATGTTCGCAACTTTTACTGAACAACCCATTGGTCCCTGTGATACCCAACCCATCGACAATGTCCCTTGTCAATCTGAATGGAACAGTCTCAGGAACAGGTAACGCCTTCCCTTGATCAAATGCCACACCAAGATCGATATGAATAGGTTCACCAGATGATTTCTTAATTAAAATATTATTGCAATGTCTGTCACCTAACCCTAAAACATATCCAATGATAGACGTTGTAGCTACCCCATGGTTATACACCAACTTGGAATCAAACCACGAATCCGGTGTTAGGAAGTTGTTGAAGAAAAACGTTCTAAATGCCGGTTTAATCTCCGAAGTGATTTGTCTGTACACATCTAATCTAACATGGTGTGATTGATTTTGAACACTCTTCATCTTGTTTCTGGCCTGATCAATTTTCATAGGATCTTCGCTATGTAAACTTCTCAAAATATCATGCAACGCTGTAGTGTTTGGAACAAATTCAATGATACCAGATCCTGGTCCTAGTGGAACAACCTTATACGTTCTGATCCGAAGTTGTCTCTTTCTAGCTTGATTGTCCTTGTCCAATAATAAATTAACTTTTTCAAAAACTTGCTCCATGATCGCATCCTGTCTAAGATCATCCGATCCACCTTTCAACAAAATTCTATGAGTTTCACCAGTAGATAACACCAGTTTCATAATCTTCGGTTGACTGACACCAGATGGAGCGACGGTGATTGAATTATCAACCTTGGCAATGATAGGCAAATTTTCAACATTGTAAGGGGAGGATGATTGTACTCTAATGCTTGCAGTGGGTGGTGGGATGTTTAAACTTGGAAGTTCCTTGAGCCACCATTCACCCTTTGGTATCTTCTGTAACGTGGTTCTCTTAACATTAAGCTTCATATTAGCCAAAGAAATTGATCTGTCAGCCAGCAACGCTATGTTACTCAATACATGAGTTTCATTGACCACATTACATCGATCTTCTTTGGCAATCAACATGTCCCAAATCACACCAGCAGCCCTACCTCTTGATTGTACCGATGAATCATCCATATCTCTCATACCAATACATAGTGATCTCAAAAGGTACCCTGTGTGGAAAGGATGCTTTAATGACATATTAAAGATTAAATCCTTCAACAATCTTTGGAAATGGGAATTATCGCTTAACAATCTTGATGTTAACTGATTAACCCATGGAATAAACTTAAATGCTGGCACATTGCTTAACAAGGTCTTGTCAATTTGAACATTAATATTCTCCAACCACAAAGCACAAAATCTATCCACATCAGTTTCATTTCCTAATCGATCATCATCAAAGATTGCAATAGATCTGAGATAAAACTCGATTGCCCTCGTAACATACGATCTTTTATGCTCCAAAGCAGAATTCAATTCTTCAATCTCGATACTATATCTGGTCTTAATTCTAGAATGAACCCTATGAGCATCTTTCCTTGATTGATCACCTTTTTTAGCCAAGCTATAAAACTTTTCAAGCTCTCTTAAATCCTTCTCCATACGATTAGTGGATCTGGTTAACTTATTGATGGTAGCATCAAAATAACCTTCTCTCAATTGCTGATCACAGAATTGACCAAATATATGATATGCTTCACCACTCTCAACGGTACTAGAACCGATATCGGAAATAGCTGGTTCTATGTAATTCATCATAATATCATCCGGAGTTTTCTGTTTTGTCAAAGAACACCACTCAGCAACAATTGCAGTTAACAAAAGGACAGATATTACAGGTGACTTGAATGGTAGTTTTGTCATCTCTACAGGGTCAGTTTTCTCCTGATCAATAAGATCAGTTAATGTTGCAACAGGAAACATCGTCTCTTGTTTCTGGGCCCAAAATGCGGATGCTATATCAAATTTAGATATCCTATTCACAAATTTCTTCAAGTTTTCGTTTCTGAGCGTAGCCATATTCTCTGACACCTTGCTCATGTACACCGCAGAGTTAATTGTCTTTTGGTTATGCCCTAATTCTCTTGTGATTTCACAATAATCATGAATTTCGTTAACCAGACCTAACCAAGAAGCATCCTCAGAGATATTGCATGATGATCTAACAATAGGTGACGATGTAAGCACTTCAAATGTTGCTTTACGTGCAAGGAGGATATTCTCAAACATGGACATGTCAACAGATTTAAACCATTGACTTCTCTTATGGTGTACTTGAAGGTCAGCAAGCATAGAAGTTGAATTGCTTGCCATAATTTTAGTGATACCATTAATGGAAGCAAGTGTTCTGAACCAAGATTCTACTTTCTCTTCCTTCACTGGTACTGTACCCAAAAATTGTTTACATGAAGTAACCAATGATTGGAGACTTTCCTCACATACCAACAAGGGCTCATCCTGCAAATCAAATATTCCTTTTAGTGTCTTATAAATACTAGTATTTTCACTGGAACACTTTTCAGGAGTTGCTAGGTCCCACTGGTTCAATTTCCACGATCTTTCATAAACAATATCAGAAAGCTCACCGCCTGATTCATTCAGATGGTAACCTGAATTTTCCTCCAACATCTTAGATATCCCGGTTAGACCAGATTGAAGCATACCCCCTATGAGCTCCTTTGTGTTTTTCACATCAGGCTGCTCAGTGGAAAGAGAAACCTCAAATGCAGCATTTGCAAACATCATAGTTGCCCATCCATTATCATTATTTCGGAGAATGTTCATACCACATTCTAGCGAAGGTTTCACAGATAATCCAGACATTAAATCAGTGACATCGATAGACGAATAAACTTCTTCTAGAAAACTTGTTTGTTCATCACCAAAAGAATTAAATGAAAACCCAGGAACATTGGTATAGTAATCTTCCAATAGCATCAACGCTGTCTTAGATTTACCGACATATTGTGCAGCTTTAAAAATAGCTGCATGATCTAAAGCCATGAACACAAGTAGACATTTGGAATTATCATTTTTTGTTCCAATACGTATTAGTAAGATAAATTCTAAGAATAATTCTATTGCCCTTTTAGATAATTTCCGGAGATCAATTGAGAAAAGTTTATTTATCAAGTTTGAAATGTCAACTGTTTTTTTCTTGCTTTCAATATCAATGTAGAAAAGCATCAAAGTAGATAATGAAGAGCAAGCAAATGAGGGAATATGAGATGCATATGTGGCAAGTAAAGTAGTTAGTGATGTTCTAGTTGAGAGCTCATTAAGCAACGCAAAGAACAATCTCATAGTCCAGGTTTCAAAGACATCATTTTCCACAATAGATGTGAACATATCACATAACCTTTTAAGTTCGTCTTTATAATACATTTGACCATTCGTTTGAATGTCACTATTAGCTAAAGAACAAATATAATTCCCCATGGGTAAAAGGTATTCCTCGTAGGAGAGGAACAGTTCATTGAAAGACAATATATCCGACAAATTATCTTGTTTATGCTTCCAAATAACAGCACCAGCGATTCTTTCAAAACACACTTTTGTTTTGATACCAGCTTTAGGAAGGCCATCAATCATATTCATGAACACACCATCTAGAAGTTTTATTCTTTGGTTGAATGTTTTACCGGTATAATAGTCAAATAGCTTTTTATTAGCCTCAAGATTTTGAGTTGGCGGAACTTCACCGGTAGAATAATAGTATTCTCCCAAACACTTAGCAATCCAAAGTGCAAACTTATCTGACAAAACAGATGAGAAATTTAATTGCAGGTTGTAAAGCTTAGTTGCCAATTCCTTAGTCATATAAGAATATAGTCTCTCTTCTATTATAACCTTAGACGATGAATTGAAAAGCAGAATGAGAAGTTCGACCAAATCAGGTGAGTCCAAGTCACGGGGGAACCCATTTATGAATTCAACACAATCATTCACAGTTAATTCACTATCAGAAGATCTAACAAGCCTTACCGTTGATCTTAATATTTGATCATATACATCAATATTCCCAGACTGCTTGACGAAATGGGAAAAATATGAAAAAAGCTGGTTATGTGTAAGTGCAAGATCGTTAGACTTTATAAGACGAATAAGAACAGGAATCCATATTTTGATTTCAATTGTTGACTGTGATTTATTGGCAACTAATAGAATAGCAAGTAGAATGTTACCAACCTCTATAGATAACTCTTTATCATCTAAATAAGGCGCAATATTTGGAACAATTAACTGAATCAAGTTTTTGTTTGCAAATACATCAAGGGATAAACAAATCAACATTTTTATTCGTCTAAGATGTAGAACTTTATCAATAGTCATCGGTGTTGATTCAAGTAAGGTCAAAACCTTAGAACAAAGGAAGTAAATATTGGGAAGAGACCAAACATTAACTGACCTATTCTTTTCAGTGAAATAATTAATAATCTTAAAACAACTCTTGGGTTGAATAACCATTGAATATGCTTCAGTGAAGGGAACAAATTTAGCCATATTCTTGGTTAATGCATTCACTATGGGATCATCATGTTTTAACTGAAGGACATCGATAACTTGAGAAAAATCACCACAATTACAGTACCTTAACAATTCACTAATGATTAAAATCTCTTGTTCTTTAAGATTTGCCTTAATTTCAGTCTTACTGGAATAGAACTCAAATATTTCAAATATTCTATTTCCAAGGCCAGTACACCAAGCCAAACTTATAGTTAAAGATACAGAATCTTTGATCATACTCGAAGATGTCATACCAATAATTTCAGATATCTTCTCAATTTCATTCTTTTCATTATTGATTAACAAAACTGCAGTGATTTCTCTATAGTTTGAGGATGCAAAGTCATCATAGTTCTTAAAGTCAAAGAGGTCATAGGGAAACTCATCAAAAGGAACTTTGAAACCTTTCCAAACCTTGAAAATAATTTCTTTAAAACACCAGAAGAATTCGGATAAGGAAGCAAATCTATTATTTAAAGCTATTTCCTTCAAGGATGACGGAAGATATGGCTTAAATTGAGTGAAATGGGAGATCTCGAGCAAGTTGCAGACACTAGCCAAGGCAACACATTCAGAGCTTGAAGACACACCAGAGAGAAATCTTGTAAAAGTAGCTGACGATTCAACAGTATTTTGAGGAGCAGTAAACTCATTTGCAAAATTGGTATACAAAGTAAGAGGTTCCACTTCCCCCTTAAGTATAGAAGAAATGCTATTTCTTAAACAAAATTTTCCATAATTATTCATTTTATGGAAAGTTGACGCACAACAGGAAATCATTTTCTCCTTGATATATGATTCATTCACAGATGGTAAAACCTCTGCTAAACATAAGGTCAGTTTCAAAAATTCTATATTGGACAACTCGGTATACACCATCTGCTTTTCAAACAAAACGTTCAAATAATTAACAACCTCACCCAAATCAGCCTTCCATTCGACTTTAGTACATTCAAACCAGGTCGTTGCACAATGACCCAAGATCTTACACAATATAACCACAATTAGTTCAGAAGTTTTAGTTCTATGTTTCTGCAACATTGTTGTAATGGATAAAACGGTTAGGTCAAGAACAGTATCATCGATGGACTCCAATTCACTAGTTTGGATATATTCAACAAATGACAAATAACATGCAGCAAGCTTGAATTCAGATTGAAGCTCAGATGCGAAAGTAAGAGCATTTGTTAGTGGAAGCAAGGGGTCTGTGATAGTTGAAGTGGAGTTCAAGATGTACCAAAATACCTGTTGTTCGGAAGTAGTCAATCTTTTCAATGTTCTATAGTTGTATATTGAAGCAGTGTCTGGACCTGAATCAGAAACCTCCTCTTTGACGTTTCCAAAGTCTTCAAAATCATCAATAGCTTCGCCCCTTTTGAATGTTGTTTCTTCAAATGATTTCTTCAGACCATTGATAACCGTTTGTGTGTCAACAAATGAATTTATCATTTCGGTTAACTGTTGATTATTTTTTGCTATTCTGTTAAACTGTTCAACAAAGGCGAGAAATGATTCGGTAGATGAACATTGATTTTGTAATTCATCAGATAGCATCAGCGATGTTTTAGCATACAAAGATGAGACAAAAGAGGAAATAGAGTCATTGTTTCTTAATGTTATGTACAATTGTAGGGAACAGAATACCCAACTGTAGTATGCCACTTTGTCAAACTTTGAGTTTTGAGCGATCTTGTCCACAAAGACAGACAATTGCTTCAATATTGGAAACTCCTTGCTGACACAGATTTGTTTTGCAAGAATATTACTGGATGAAGGGTAGTTAGAGAATGGACAACTACCAGTCGATAAGAGAATACTTTCCTTGAGATCTGATTTTTGGTTATAATCAAAAAATGTTTCTAGCAGCTTTCCATCGTAGAATTGGTTTTCATTGTCAACAGTTCCCTTTGATATTGTAATAGGGGATCCATCTGCAAGCCAAATAAAAAGAGAACACACAACTTGAATGTCACTAGGATTCCTAAGAGTTTCAAACTGGTTTCTTTTAGATATGACCCAATTTTCAACCTTTGAACTAAATAATTGAGGATCAGAGGGTATCGATGATTGTAATTTAATATTTTTGAACTTGAAAATTTTACATAGCTCCAACATCTTAATCCAAAATAGAACTGACTCCTTACAAATTAATGCAGGACCATTGATTTCGGATATATCAAGAACCGTTTCATACTGTTGAAGAATGGATATATCTATGTCCAACAGGGATAAGGTAGAACTCTGATGAGCTTGAAGAACTGACATTAGTACAAGACATGACAATCTGCATAGATTTTGCACTTTTAAAAACTCCAAACTGTACTTCAAGATCTTATTCAAATGTTTCACACGAATTGAACCCTTATATTCAACAGTGTCAATGTCTGACACACTTGAAATAACCACGTACAACGCAATCAACACCCAATAACTGAATTTGTTATCCTGTAAATCAAACAATTTCAAGAAATGATCAACTATAGAGTTGATATCCCTTGAAATTGAAATCACAGCATTAGATGATTGTTTTAAATGTAAAGATGAGCATTTATCAGAGAACCAGATAGAAAATGATTGTAAGCAACTAGTCATGAAACCAATGCTAGGGGAATCCTGGATTTCCGAGATAGAGAAGATAAATTCTAACAATGAATTTGACAAATTAAGATGATCACGTACTTCTAAACCCAAGTTTAGACCGGTATTTAATCTTCTTCTCTTTGAATGACTACCGTTGGCGTGTCTTGAACTTACTGATAAAGTAAAAGTCTCAGGTGAAGACTCAGAGATGACCCTTCTCTTCAACACAAAGTAACTATCCAAGAGTTTTGCGAGACCAAGCCTGCTTAGCCATCCCAACCCATTACCATTTTTCGACAAACCTAAATAACTGGAATTGAACCAACTTATATGATGTTGGTCAATTTCACGCAATGCCTTGGGGATGATATCATCCGGAGACAAGGTTAATCCTCTTGAAGTTGTATCATCTACCAGATCAAATACCAATGAGATCAAAAGCGCCAGTGTTTCAAGTTCTTCCAACTTAGGGTCCGAGTTTGATGAGATAGAGGTAGATGTAGCTAAGGATTTCCGTTTGCCATTGATCTCAGAACTTTGGCTGTCAGATTCAATGACACTTTCATTGCTTTCCTTTCTACTGTATTCATCTTCTATGTCTGAAAGTTCATCATCTTTGTAAGTGACCTTTGTGTTGGGATCCCTTAATTCACCATTTGCATCAATTTCCCAATTATCCCCCATAATCCTTGGTAGGGAATCTATATTGATGAAATCTGTGGAAACATTTATAAATATGAAAACTTCTTCCTTAAGGGAGTCAAAGGTTATCGATTTAGTATCAACCACTAGTCTCACTCCAACTTTATACAATCTATAGCATAGTTTGATATCGGTTGTGGAACATGCAATCATGGTTGCATTTATAAGTTTGAATACCAAGATTAAACACTCTGATTCTCTTCTAGTCTTTGAGAATATATTCTTGGAGAAATCCAAGATGACTTGCAACAATTGACTGAAATAATCACCATTCACCAGATGGGTTGATTCACTGACAACCAGCAAAGTAGTTGTATTCTCTGGTCTTATAAACTCATACAAGAGGTTCAACAAAGATGCGATGATCACGTCATTGCTGCTCATGGTGAGTCTCTTCTCCGATGTTAACAATCGAAGGCATTCAAACACTGAGTTGATAACCTCTTGATATCTTTCTGGGAATAAATGGTCCTTGAGATTCTGGAAACGGAATAAAGTGTTCAACGATGATAGACAATTCAATGCAGTTGGATATAAAATCATATCTTCCCCTGTGGATGATTTCTTATACAGGATATGATTAAGTAGACATCGCAAAATGGTTTCGTATTGTTTGTTCCTGAATTTGGCAATCACAGTTGGAGTGCACACAACATTGACCACTATTGACCTGAGTAAAGTTGAAGCCTTCATTAATCTTGTCTCCAATTGAGGTGTGACACCTGATTTAGAGAATGCATGTTTGTCAAGTGCAATCACTTGAGATAAACTCTCCACAAGTCTGATTATAGAATCACGATCTAATCTACCGGTGATTGAACTCGATTGGAAATTGATCTCCTCCAATGCTGATAGGGCATCATTTCTTTCTTTGATTCTTGTCGATACCAGTTGTTCTATAATACATTTAACATAATTGTTAGTAACAGATCAATGATGCATAAAATAAAAAGAAGGGCCCTTCTTCACTGAGACATGAAAAAACATACCAGATATTTGAAGGATAGTATCACGAATCATCTCATATTTTCTGAGTTGTTATGAAGTGGATGTCTATTCAGAAAGGGAACTTAGGTATATTTCAGAATTGAATGAATGAACCTGTAACTGAAAAATACCACTGATAAAGTGGAACAAGATCAAAAAAATGGTTTATTTACCATTGGGTCAATTTGCACCAGATCGCGTTCTAAAACACACCAAAATGAACAAGAACATAGAACAAGAAGAACAAGAAACTTTATTCGATTCGACTTATACTTTACAATACAATACTAGTAATCTTTCAATTTTAAGATAATGTTATTATGAAAACGGAAGATTTTATTTGTATGACATTATGTATTTAAATAAACAAAGTAGAAGACCAAAAATTATATTAAGCAAAATCAAAGACCAGATTTATTTAAACAACAACACCAGAGTTAGAAGCAATTCTTGGCCATAAGTCAGCACATTCCTTAGCAACTGGACCAGTGATGGCAGAACCCTTCATTTCACCCTTTGGGTTGACAATGACACCAGCGTTATCTTCGAAATATAAGAAAACACCGTCCTTTCTTCTCCAAGCCTTGGATTGTCTGATAACAATAGCTGGCATAACCTTCTTTCTTAATTCTGGCTTACCCTTCTTAACGGTAGCCATAACCATATCACCGGCGGAAGCAGCTGGAAGTCTGTTTAATCTAGCACCAGTACCCTTAACGGCTAAAACGTATAAGTTTCTAGCACCGGAGTTATCAGCACAGTTCATGACAGCACCGGTTGGTAATGCTAACTATTTTAATTAAAAGTTTTGAGAAACAAATAAAAATGTTTCAATGTTATTATGTTAGTATTTTTGAATGTTATTTTTGTTTGCTGATGAATTCATAATTCTATGGAATATATAATATAATTTAACACAATACAATGCAAAATTTTAACCTATTCAAATGATTTTTGTTTTTTTGTAATTTGAATCAAATAAAAGAGAGAAGATTTCTTGTTAAACCTCTATCACTTGAGAGTGGAACGCAAACATATATGTATCAACGTAAAATCAACCATTTTGAATATCAAAGGATATATGATAAATTTAGAAATAAATGTATTCCCAATTTCCATCATAAATGTTTCCAAAAAAGGTTTTCAAAACAAGTTAAATTGTATTGACAAATGATGAGTCTGTTGTTACCTCTGTGTGTGATTTTGATTATAAGATCTCAGTCTCTTTTTCCAACTTGTTTATTTATGCTATCAATTATTTGCTAACTCAATTTTATTTCTATTGTAATGTTGTATGAGTCAATGATGTTTCCTTAAAACATTGTATATTCTCTGTTCAACTTGTAGTGTAACTTAGGAACATTTCATTCCACGACCATTAAAAAAACAGTTTGAAAGTAGTTGTTATATCATGGTGTTTTCTCCATTTCATTTGATTCAATAAAATGTCCATATTTACTTTAGAAATATTCAAATGGGTTCTTTCTTTGTACTACATAGTCATTATGTATCCCAGATCTCTCATTTCCATTTCATTGAATAATGTTCCCCCTTGCCCCTTGGTTAGATTCAAATTGAATAAAAAATGATCTTGTATAGGTTCAATTTTGTTGCAATCATTGAATATGTATATGTATATGTGTATTATAAAATATATTCCCTTAAAATCTTTTTGTTTTATCAATGTAATTTCTTGTTTAAAGACTCTTCACTCAAAGAGTCATAAATGAGTGGTACATACTGACATTCTGAATTTGTTACCTGAAGCACCTGAACCAGACATTTTGTTATATTATATTAGTTCTTTAGTTATATATGGAAATCAAGAAATGTTTTAACTGTATATAACAAGTTAGTTAAAGGAAACTGGTCTTTTTTCTTTAATGAAGTGTTTTTTTTTTCACTAAACCAAGCACCTAATCCACCGATCATAGTGAAGGTTCACCATACAAACACTGCAAACCAAACTACCTCACTGCGAGCGGGTTGGCAAAAAGTGAAAATTTTTGGCAAAGAATTACTGGCACGCGTGCAAAATTGGCAGAAGACGAGAGGCTTTTTTTCGCTCTTTCTCTCTCTGTTAGTGTACCCTACAGTATGGGACGCTGCTTTACTATTGTGTGGGAACGAGGGCTCTCGCGGATTAGGAAGGTTCCATCTGTGACGATGGATTTATAACCCTGTATGACATCACGTGTAAACCCTGACATTCGTCACGTGCTCAATGTTTTTGTACTTTGAGATGAGGAGAGCTACTTGTTACCATGTAACCTTGTTACCACTTGTACAAGCTCCTTATTATCTTGGCATGGAAAATGAATTATTATTAATATATTTATAGTTATAAAAATCGGCAAATATACAACACAAGGGAGAATGAATAAAGATAAAAATAAAAACGAATAAAGAAGAAGAAAAAAAGGGAAAACAAACGAACGAATAAACAAACAAACAAACATAATTTTGCATGTAACCTGATTCAATAACTATTCATAACAAATAGAATGATAAAGGAGGGGGGGGCATAAGACGAAGGAAGAGGAAGAGGAAGATGAAAAAAAAAGAATGAAATAAAGTTAAATAATAAGAAAAAAATAGTGGAGAAAACCAATAAAATACAATTTGTAGAAAGGTAATATATTAAACAATTTGAATAGATGATACCCAGTATCAATGCATGAAGTATTAAAGAAAGAATAAAGAAAGAAAAACAATAATAATGAAAAGATAGGAAGAGAAGGTTTTTGGATGAATGCAGAAACATGAGATAATTCATATGTATGATATGCATGTATTTTTTTTTTGGGGGGGGGGGAAGATGGATGTTAATGGAATGGATCAAGAATGCAATCCATTATTGTGATGAATAAAGAGTGAAAAGATACTCTTGCACGTAAATCGATGATCTCTTGAATCTTCTTTCACTGTATTTATCATAGATAGCCTTATGATGGGTCTTGTAATTCAAACAACAATCCTCCAGCACTTCAGCCAATGGTTCCAATTGTTCAGATGTGTAACCAGAGTAAAAAATGTGAGCGTCTGTCCAATCACCACGAGCCAACATCTTCCGGGAAAGGTATTGAGCACCTGCCGCTAACCAACTAGCTGGAGCGGCGACTAATCTTGGTTCCATGATTGTCACTTCTAAGAAATACTTGGCCAAGGTTCTAACTTCATTGTCGTAATCATCGGCCTTGGATCCCCGTCTTAAAAATGACATTGGACCTGGCCAACCGAATTCAAACTTGAGCACCTCCACCATGAATTTCTCTGCTTTTAAGAATTCCGCCACTGTGAATTGATTACCAACCATGTAAGTCATCTGAGACACTGTTGGCACATTGATCTCTTCGTATTTAGCAGCGACAAACAATGCGACAGCACCACAGAGTTGAAATCTGGACAATGAGATACCTTTCAAACTTAGAAATCTATCAATGATGTTCACAGATAAATACAACGTCTCTGGAAGCAGATTGAAACGTGAATGAAGTTGAACCAGCCAATCCATCAATGTTGATCTATGGTCCCATAGAAGTTCTGTTTGCTTGTCCTCAATGTATCTTGGATTTGGAGCGAATTTGATCTCTAAATCATGTAAATAGTTAAAGATCTGATTACCGTACTCAGCAACCATGGTCACATCGAATGTGTCCTCATCTTCAGGGTCTAAGTAATTCTTGGAGTAAAGTTCATAAGCATGAGAAATCTTACTGAAGATCTTCTCAGTGACAATTGGTGACATTGGAACATTCTCATATGGAGCGTCTTCATCTTCATCATAGTCTAATTCATCGTCTTCAATTTCTTCGTATTCGGTAGCTTCGTTCTGTTGGTCAGTTTCGACAGACGTATTATCACCAGAGACAGATACAGAGGCCTGTTGTTTTTGTTGGTCTTGCAATGAATGCTTCAAGTCTTCAATTTGTTGGTCATCTGTTTCAACATACACCGACACTTTAGATTTTCTACTACCATCAGTCTTTTGTTGTTGCTGTTGAGTGCGTTGTTGTTGATGTTGTTGTTGATATTGGTATTGTTGATGTTGACTGTTCAATGTTGAATTGGAAACCACTCCAAGAGCTCTTCTAGATGATCTAATGGTATTGGAAATCTTTTGACTATTGTTGACGCTGTTGTTGCTGTTGTTGTTGTTGTTGTTGTTGTTGTTGTTGTTGTTGTTATCTTGAATGGGTTTGTTTTTCAAATTCTGAGAGACATTCTCATCATTGACAAGATGATTACTTGAACTTGTTGATCTTGTTGCGAATCTTCTCATTGTTGTTGTTGCTGTTGTATATAAATGCAATAATTTAATTCAAGAAAGTGATAAATTAAGATAGTTGAGAGTGATCTTAATTATGTATATAGCAATTATATATATATGCAGATGAATCAAATGTGTGATAGTGGTGGATGATGGATGTTAATGATGGATGGTTTGATCTATTAAATAAAGCAGAAGAACGTTCAGATTAAAATTAAAAAAAATTAAAATAAAAATAAAAAAAACAATAACACAATAAACCACTTTATTTGATTATGTATAAATATATATATTCAAACAAGAGATGATTCAATGTTAGGTACAAATTAAAATCAAACAAAGGGGAATTGGGTAAATTTTGCAAGTCTTTTGTTTTGTTTTTGTTTTTTTTTCTTGTGTTTATTTATTTTGATTTTTTTTAATTTTTTTTGATTTTTGATGCTTCTTGTTTATTTACTATGGAGAGAAATCGGTGATTGTTTTGTTTTGTTTTGTTTTGTTTTTGTCTCTCTTTACTGTGTTAATGGTTAGAAGTTTTAATAAATATAAGTATGTATGTATATATATATGTATACTTACAGAGTATTTATATATATATATATACAATTCAATCCAAACCAATGGTAATATCACCAACAATTGTAATGTAACTAATACCACTGTTCTTCAGATTTTGTTTTGATTTCTCCCTCTCCGTTGTTTATTTGTTTACATTTCTTTTCGCTCAGTAAATATTTCTCACACATAATACATTACTATTACTCGTATAAATTATAGTGTAAGTAATTCAATTTACTATGGGTGGTATGAATAACTAGTTTACATGGTATAAGATGCTAGATTTAGATACATATATATCATTGTCCTTATGTATACCCGGGTCTTGTCATATACATTCTTTTTCCTTGTAATTGCAATTTCAATTGGTGTCTAAAGTAAACATCCATCTTATACGTCGATCGTCCTTTTGTCTGTACCTTAGAGACCCATCGATGTATCGACGTATCGACGTATCGTCCCTCCCACACCCCCCACACTGATCAGACACGACCCTCTCTCAAAATTTTTTTAATTTTTTTTTTTCAGATTTACATATCTACATAGATAGATAGATAGATCGATAGATGGATAAAGTTAGTATGGAAACTAGTATATATTACCAATTAAGTCTCGTAATATATAAACATTCATAGAATTTCACATAATAAACTAATGGCATTTTTAGAGTATAAGACAACTATTCAAGAGGGTGATCTTGTATTGGCATTCATTGGTAGAGACAACATCAAACCATTCACCGTTAAACAAGGAGAGTTCGTTAACACTAGGTACGGATCGTTCCCACATGATTCCATGGTTGGTTTACCGTATGGATCACAGATCACCAGTGCTAAGGGGTACGGGTTTATATTTTTACTTCACCCATCTCCGGAACTGTGGACAATTTCATTGCCTCATAGAACTCAAATTGTGTACACACCGGATTCAAGTTATATTTTACAAAGGTTAAACATCATGGCTGGGTCTAGAGTCATCGAGGCAGGTACTGGGTCAGGTTCATTCTCCCATGCATTCGCTAGAACATGCGGTGCCACGGGGAAAGTGTTCAGTTATGAGTTTCATGAACCAAGGTACCTCCAGGCAAAGCAAGAGTTTGATCAACATGGATTGGATAACTTGATCCTCACCCATAGAGACGTTTGTAACAATGGGTTTGACATTGTTGAACCAGAACCAGTGACCATTGATTGTGACGCTGTGTTTTTGGATTTACCGTCTCCATGGGAGGCGATCCCATTGTTGAAAACCGTGGTGGCTAATGACAGACCAGTGGGGATCTGTTGTTTCTCCCCGTGTATAGAGCAAGTGGTTAAAACAGTGGAGGCATTACAGAAAAACGGATGGACAGAGATTGAAATGACTGAAATCTCGGGAAAGAAATGGGAATCGAGAAAGGACATGATCAGAGAAGTCGATGATGCCATTGAAAGATTGAAAGACATTAGAAAGAGACAAACAGAGGGAATCGAGAAGAAGAAAGCATGGATAGAAGAGAATAAGAAAACCAGGGAACAACAATCCAACGACACAGACAACAATGATAAAAAGAGATCATTGTCAGAGGACTCCACCGAGGACAAGCCACAACAGAATAAAAAGCAACAAAAGAAGAAACAAAAGGAAAGAGACTACGGGTTCAATCCATTCGGTAAGGGTAGAAGAGTATTGGAAGGTGACCCAGATTTCAATTGGTTCGATGTGTCCAAAACAGGCGCTGAATTGAAAACCCACACTTCGTACTTGACATTTGCCTCGTTGATTCCACAAATTAAACAATCAAAACATTGATTGTTAATCAATAGTAACCGGTGATTTAACTGTCTGTATATTATTAGCATTTTAGCGTATTAGCATTCTTTTTAAATTTTAATAGAGTACCTATCCCCACTTCTCGGCTGTGCACATTTTTATTTTTCTTTCTTTACTTACCTACCCCCTTGTAAATTCGCCATCTTTCATTTAAGGAACAAAACAAAAGTTAACTCGTTTTCGTTGTATGTGTTCACCGACAACTAGATCATTGTTTCAACCAACACCAAAAAAAAAAAATTGAAAGGCAATGTTGACCAGACTAGGATTAAGTGTGTCCAGTTGTAGGCTGGGCCTCTCACAAATGAGTACTTACTCATTGCTGGCAAGAAGTTTATCCACTAGATCCTTAACCCATACAACTCATCTTAACAATGGTTCACTTCCATTAATCTCCGGTACTCAACTACAACCACCACCACAACAACAATGGCTACACAAGAGACATTTCACCACTAATACGCCACTGAACCGTTACTTCAGACCACCTAGAAACTTTGTCTCCAATTCATTTGTCACTAGAATGTTGGATAAGATCCCCGATTCGTTGAAATTGATCATTGGTATCACCGCTATCAGTTCATTTTTCCTCTTTGTGGCATTACCTGTGTTTGTCATGGTGGTGCCACCAATGTTACTCGGTGGGTACGCCATTTACAAGACTAAACAATACCAATACAAGAAACAATCTAGAAGAAGATGGGATTTGCTAGCTGATTCACAATTGATCTTCAAACCAACTCACACAATTGAAAACCAAGATCCATTGTTTCTGCCACCTCCAGAGCAAATCAACAATGAATTAGCTACTTTTGAATTACATAGAATATTGGATGCATTTTGGAACAACGAGGATGGGATTGCTGATTTCTTTAAAGTGAAGGACTTTAACAATTTAGCGTTGGGATCGATTGATGGTGTTCAATACACTTACAATAGCAGCAATACATTGACGGATTTAGAAGGTGTCATGATGGTCACCCAGAGTAGAAAACTGTACGATAGGGGCACTGGGAAGGACATTGCCACCGTCACTGTGAGTATGAGAAATTTGGACATTCCATTCTTTGAGGATTTCAGTGAACCATCGGCCAACATTGGTAGAAGCGTCGTTGTTATTGAAGTGACTCCAAATGAAGTGTTATCATCCAAGTCATTCATCATTGACACATCGTCCGGGTATGAAGATGATGACGATATCGTTATTGATATCAAGGGTAAAACTAAAGAATTATAAAGACACATTACTTGTACTTGTATATAGTTTATAGTTATAATATATATAACACGAAAAAAAAAAACACACACACAGAGAAAAAAACATTATTAAAAAGAGCTTAAATATATAGATATACAAAAAGATATACGGTAATCCTTAATCCTTCTTTGGTTTCTTCTTTTCAGCTTCTGCAGCCTTTTCTTCATCGATTTTCTTGACAACTTCTTCAATTTCTTCATTGGTCAATGATTTAATCTCTGCATTAGCCTTCATCACAGAAATTTCAATGTTTTTAGAACCCGTTTGAACCACTTCTAACAATGCCTCAATGGCTAATTTTATAGTTTGTGAATCGTCTAATTCGTTATTCTTTGGATAGTTCTTCTCTAAAAATTCTCTGACAGTTTTACTACTTCTACCTATAGCGTTAGCCTTCCATGCAGAGTATATACCAGATGGTTCAGTTTGATACAATCTTGGAGTTTTATCGTTTTCATCAAACCCAGCTATCAATGTGGCGATACCGAATGGTCTAGTACCACCACTTTGAGTGTATCTTTGTTGCACACCAGCCACGTACTTGGTCAAATACTCCACAGTGACGGAATCTTCCAAGGTCAATCTATACGATTGAGCCTCCACTCTGGCCTTATCGATCAAAATTCTAGCGTCTGCATTCAAACCGGCAAATGCAAGTTGAACGTGATGGTCGATTTTATTTATCTTAGAAGGCGTGATTCTTGGATCTTGAAGTTTCAATGTAGTTCTCTTTTCACAAGCTAGTACGACAATTTCCTTCCCCTTGACACCAACGGCAGAGGTACCTCTCTTCACTGCTTCAGAGGCGTATTCCACTTGGAAAACATGACCATCAGGACTGTAATTAAAAAAAAAAAAACAGAGAGTATATTGTTAGTTATTCATTTGTTTTTTTGTTTCGTTTGTTTCGTTGGTTGGTTGGTTGGTTGTACTGTCTTATTTATAAAATAAAAGACAACGAAAGACAAGTAAAAAGAGAAATGGATAAAAAACAAAAACATACCTGAAAATGGATAATGCACTATCGTAACCGCTCATTTGTTAATATCTATACACAATTGACAACAGTTACAAATGATTGACTGTATAAAGGTTAAAGAATGAATCTAGTTGTAATTGAATGGTGTGTGTCTTAAAACAAACAGGTATATTACTTACTTACTTACTTACTTAACTTTGATTTTTTTGCCATCCAAAATTGGATCGATTTCTTTGTGAAGCGAATTCGCTCCAGCTGATTATTGAGACACGGACAAATTTACGAAACAAAAAAAAAAAATAATTACAAAACTGAATGAATGGATGGATATGGCATACAAGTATTTGAATTGATTTACTTTCCATTTCATTATTCATTGGAGCAATCATAGAAAACACAGATGGATGGAAACACAGACACTAGGGTAAATGATGCCACGGTTACACAGGAACTAGTACAAGTACAGGCACAAGTACAAGTACAAACACAAAAGTCAAAACCATCGAAAAAGTCAAAGGGACCAAGAATACCCACTACAGTTCCTAAAAAGGACCATTACCAACGATTAACGTATTTATACAAGATTGGCCATGTATTATCGGCGAAACAATTCCCTCATAGGGGTAAACAAGGCAATCACAATCAAACTGGATCCATTCAACAGACCACTAATCCATACGATATTTTATCCAGATCGTATATCAAGACATTGGATCTAGTGGCTAAGAAGACAGTGTTAAAATTGCATCCAAACATTAAACGAACCATTTGTAAAGATTGTTCACGGTTAGTGTACGCCGGATTGACTACAGAGTTTAGAATCACCAATGAATCGAGAGACAAATCACCTAAATGTGATGTATTGGAATTGAAATGCATCTGTGGCACTGTGAAACGGTTCCCATTCGGTAAGGACCCATCGTATGTTCCATTTGCTGATAAGCCAGGTGTTGTATTTGATCAACCATGATGGGGATTGCTGGTGAACTGTGTTGTATATTTTTACTTTCTTGTACCATTTACTCATTGTTTTTCTTTTTGCTAAATAAATAATACAATCATTACTTATAGAGACAATGTCATAACCTATTTGCTATTTATACATAAATTAAAAAGTAAAAAGTAAAAAAAAAAAGTGAAAAAAAACACGGGTAACGGGTAAATGAATGAAGTAGAAACCGAAAAGCAGGGAAACATATTATCATATAGTGTATTTAAAAAGAAAAGACAATCTTGTTTAAAACATAAACCAGCATCTATAAACTTGAATTGTGGGAAAAGAAAGAAAGACAGAAAAGAAAGTTGACAATTTAAAAAGTGGTGTTTAAATATGGCAATGTCAATCCCTTTTTATGAAAGATATCTGATTCAGCCTTGTGTTTAGTTCTTTCCACTTCTCTTTCCTCGTTCCACCGTTTCTCTGCTGTTTTAAAGTCAATCTTGGTGAAGTTTTGTAAAGGCTCATCCTCCTTGTCTATATCCAATTCACCCACCATCACAACGTTTTCACCTCTGATCAAATATATCTCAGGATTCTCAGTCTCTGCGTATTCCTTGGTCTCATGGAAGTAAATTCTTTCTATGGTATCGTGTAACACTAAATTGGCGAATTGATCAAACGTTCTCAACACACCGAATAAGGTCTTTCCATCTCTTAATAAAACAAAGACTTTTCTATCCACTGACCCAATGATAGCAGCGGCAGTGGTGAATGAATACGATTGTAAGTAAAGATCCTCGATATTGGAACCTGAACTGGAACTAGTAGCTTGTGACATCGTGGATTGATTAGTTAGTTGGATGTCAATAACGGTGTTTATATTAAACCAAAACGAAACAAGTGATCATTCACCATAGTCATTTCTTGTTATTTGTTTCTCTGTCCGTCTGTCTGTCTCAACGAAACTTTTTTTTTTCGTTCTTGTTCAAAAATTTGTGTGAAGCGAAGCGAGTGATAGTGAGTGAGTGAGTGAGTGAGAATGAGTTTTTAAGTATAATAATATAGTAGTAGTAGATTCCATGTAATCTATAAAAAACAAAAAAGAATAGAATAGGAACTTAAGGTGGGGGGGGGACTAGATACAAAATAAACACTATTCTAATAAATGACAAACTGAAAAGGAAAAAAAAAACACACAATACACAGATACAAAAAAGAAAAAAAAGTAGTAATGTATTTTGAATGGAGGGGGGGGAGATTCAGATAGAAGGAACAGCTAAATAATCATAGCAATGTCAAAGCAAAAACATTCGTTATCATAACAGTAAGAGAATATGGATGTGGTAGAGGGATGGAGGGGGGGGGATATTGTTTACAAAAACTCAGAAGCCTTTCTTCTGTATTCATTACAATCTCTCAACCATTGTCTGTAATCGTTCAAAGAACCAATCTTTTCACCATAGTAATCTGGCACTGGATTGTTCATACTTTGTCTTGACGCATCGACTCTCATCTTGGAGATGTGTTTCAAAAACAATTTCTGCTTCACGGCAAATGGTTTCATCAACGATCTATGGGTCAATGCAAACACAGGATCACCCAACAATGGAGGACCAACCACGTAACCGACACAACTGACAGCCATCAAACCACCAATGTAAACAGTGATCAAATCCAATCCAAATATGGTCTCAGTTGGATCAATCTCCACTTGAGACACATAACCCCATGCTAATGCCACTGCGAGGAATGCACCCACACCGGATGACAGCAATGACACTCTCCGTTGGGTCTTTCTCAAATTCAAGAAATCGGTCCAAGACATGTTCTTTGCTAGTGCAATTTCCTCCTTAGTGAGTTCCGGAGTGGCAGCGGCAGATTTAGTGGAATTGAATCTGACCATGGATGAGTTCTTCTTGAAGAATTGTTTAGACAACACAGAGGTCAATCTGGTAGACGATGACGCATTGGAACTGATTGGTCTAGTGAAACTTTGTCTTATAACTGAATTAAAAGAACGGATACCTATGGATCTAGAGGAAAACATGCTATTGATATTTGATATTTGATATTGATATTAATATTAATAATGGTATGTAGAACGAGTTATACGATCAAATAGTTGATGGATTGATTGATGGTCTGATAAAAAATACAAAAAAAATCGTTTTCTTTTTTGGTGTGTGCCTCTCTCTTTCTCTCGAGAAAGGGCAAAATGCGAAAAATCAAAAAAAAAAGTTTTTGGAAAACTGGAGACAGAGATACAGACAGAGCTACGATGGATAAATTCATAAGTAGTTAATTATTATAAAATTATAAAATGCTGAGTTGTGTTGTATATTACTAAGAGACAGGGGATATACATACATATAAGATCATTATTTTTGAAGGCTTTTGATTTTTTTTTCTTTTAAAAGTTATAGTAACAATGGAGCCGATAGAACGAAGGAAACCAAAAAAAAAAAGAAAATCTAATCTTCAGAACTTTCCAACAATTCAGGTAATTTCTCCATTGGCATGTTTTCGTAAATGATTCTATAAGTGGCATGGAACAATGGGAATTCATCTAATTTGTTCATGTTGGACAAGAACTCATACACTTCCTTAGTGGTGTAGATACCCTGACACGATTGACCGTTCAAGATCTCCTTTTCAGCATCCTTGGCAGTGACACTGTGGGTAGCCATGTATTTACCGACTCTGACGTTACGACCTCCGGCACATGTAGTGATCAAATCAGCGACACCGGCAGATTCCTTGGTGAATGTGTCAGCGTCACAATCATTGAAGAACAAATGAGCAAACTTCACCAATTCCACTAATCCAATTCTCATCACGGCAGACTTGGCATTGTCACCCCAACCTAATCCTTCCACAAACCCAGCAGCCATGGCGACAACGTTCTTCAATGCACCAGCGATGGACACACCGGCAACGTCTTCTATGACTCTCACATGAAAGTATGGTCTATGGAACAGATGCTTCAACACGTTCTTGTCAACATCCTTTCCCTTACCTCTGAAATCGGATGGGATTCTGTAAGCGACAGTGGTCTCTGACCATTTACACTTGGCCACCTCTGGAGCTAAATTAGCACCGGACAATGCACCACAGTAGATACCTAATTCCTCGGTGATATAAGTGGACAACAATTTACAACCATTTGGTGTCACTTCTAAACCTTTCAAACATGAAATGGCTCTAGTCTTTGGATTGACCTTCCCCTTCAATTGTTTCAAGATTCTTGGTAAGAATTGATGAGGGATGTTAAACACAATAATGTCAGCATCAGAACATGCCTCCACAATGTCTGGAACAGCGACAATGTTAGGTGGCAATGTGATACCAGGTAAATATTTAACATTCTCGTGTCTGGTGTTAATGATCTCAGTTAACTTTTCCCCATGAACTTGCTCTTCAAACACCCACATTTTAACGGTCTTGTCAAATTCTTGTGGTCTTTCAATGGCGTTTTCGGCGACAACTTTAGCAATGGTGGAACCCCAATTACCGGAACCAACCACAGTGGTCTTGTATGGTTTAACAGGGATATCCTCTGGTAACACAGTGGAGCAACTAGTTGGAGGGCTCAACAATGAATTGACGTTGTTTAATCTGTCGTGAGCGGTCATAGTGAAGGGTCTTTTAAAATCAAAATCAGTGGCAATCTTGTGAGTGGTAAAATTTATTATTGGGTATTGATGAATGTATGAATTTGTTGTTGTAATTGGAATTGTTTTCAATCTGTAAAGGTGTGATGTTTTGATGTTATTAATTAATTGTGTGAATCCTCTTTGATGGATCATATAAAACAAGTAAAAAAACTGTTCAGTGTACTTATGTATGTATATAAATAAATAAAAAAAATAAATAAAACGTATAATACTAACTTCGTATTCGGTTTGATTTTCTTATCAATTTTTTTTCTTCTAGAAACAGGCAATGAAACGAGAACAAAAGCGCAAAAGAAAAAAAAATTGTTGAGGACACACACACACATACTGTTACTGTTACTGTTACTTTGTTACTGTTATTGTTACTATTATTGTTCTCATTCGGTGGGGGGGGGGTAATGTAGTTAGTTTATATCAATGGATACCAATGCCTCAGTTGCAGTACTATCAGTGGATACCATTAGTTAAAAACCATTCATGCAAGGATGGTTCAAATTTCCAATTTAAAAATTCCGGACTTTTTTGTTGAGTTTAGTGTCAAGAACAAATCCCAAGAATGTGGGGATTACATAGAGGAACGACAAACACATTGAGTGGGGGGGGGAGGAGAAGGAGAATCGGAAGTGGAAGGGGAACATATTCCAATGAGGTTTCACATCATGATCCATTTTGTGTTATATTGTATTGTATAAGTATTATATGACTAGATTAACTAGATTACATATAAATAAGTGGGATAATCTATAACACACTATAATAATAAATACTACCACCAACCGACCAATTACATAGATCTGGTGTAGAGATGTTCCACACACATACAAAAAAATTTATTTTTTTTCCCTTAAAAAAAAAATTAATTTTTTTTGTTTTTTTTAAGTATAAAAGAAAGTATATATGTGATAGTATAATGGGATCTGTTGTTCATATATATATCTAGTATAAAGTCATAACATATTGTATCATTCATCATGCCATCTAGAAATTCAGTGAATAAACCAAAGGACAATTTAAACAGACATAGAAAGGCTCATACGTTGGGTAAGAAAAGATCCATCAGAGGAGGAGCCATCTCTAAATCAAGACCAACAGACACTTCTCCATCATCAGAGAACCCTAAATCCAATGCCATTGCTCTTTACACAGGTGCCAACCAGACGACAGGTGTCTTGACGAGTAACACTTTGTCCAACAAGAGAGCTAAGAAGATTGAAAGAAATAAGAAATACGCAAAGGCTAGAAGATTAAACGCTGATCAACTATTAGTCGATCTTCAAGCCAAGGAGGAGATGGATTTAGACGATAACGATAATGACAATGACGGTAAGGAACATAAGAAAACCAACAATAAGAGAGACTCTGATTTGAAATTAGTGAGAGAGTCTCTTTGGAATGTCATTGAGGATGCTGCCGCTGGTGCATTTACCATCAATGTGTCAGGTGAAGGTACTACACTTGGAGGTCCTGTTTTCTAATTGAACTTTTTACTGTTTAATGTTTTACTTTTTAAAATTTTATCATATCGTACTTTGTATTTTTATAGATAATTGGTTTCTTTTCTTTTCTTCATTTTCGCATAAGACATGTTTTTCTTTTCTTCAGAAAAAAAAACAAAAAAAGTATATTGGTAATACCATACCGTATATAAATAATTTAATAATTTTCTCCCAGAAAAACCCAACTCAAAATATAATTCATTCCTTGTCCAACAATCCCTTACTATCCAATTCCTTACTCACATGGGATCTTAAGAATTCAATCATCTCCTCTGGCTTTGCAGCTTTAAACACTGACGTACCAGCCACGATCACATTAGCACCGGCCTTGGCAGCAGCTGGGATAGTGGCAGCACCTAACCCACCATCGACTTGAATGTTCATGTTTGGGAACTTCTTTCTCAAATCTTCCACCTTTGGCATCATGTCAGGCATAAACGATTGACCACCAAACCCAGGTTCCACAGTCATCACCAATGCCATGTCCAAGTACTCAGCCAAGGGGTACAACACATCCACTGGAGTACCTGGTTTCACGGCACATGCAGCCTTCATACCATTCTCCTTGATCAATTTCACCAATGCCAATGGGTCCTTGGTGGCCTCGTAGTGGAAGGTGTATTGATCACCACCGGCCTTGGCAATCTCTGGAACCCATTGTTCAGGGTTGGACACCATCATATGACAATCAAAGAAGAATTTTCCTGGCTTAGTGTCGTCTCTTGGAACAGCTTTTCTCAAAGATGAAATGATAGGTGGTCCCATGGTGATGTTAGGAACGAAATGACCGTCCATGACATCTAAATGAACCCAATCAGCGTTACATTTGAACATTCTATGGCAATCACAACCTAATTGTGCAAAATCACCGGCTAATAAAGATGGGGCAATGATTGGTTTCACCATTTCTTATAAACTTTTCTTTTCTTGTTCTTAACTTATAAAATTGAATTTGGATACAGTTTCAATATTCAAACTTGTTATGAATTATATATTTAAATTAAATCAACACTTGCTGGAAGAAAATTGAGAGATCCAATTTTTTAAAAAAAAGAGATGCCATCGAATTGAAATAAAACTTTTCTGAGAATTGGTGGTATTCATCCCGCCAATTTTTTTTAAAGCATCCCATTCAATGAAAATTCGTTTTTTTTAAGGACAGCACAGCACAGCCAGAAATTGTAATAAAAAAGCGGACATGTTATCCTTATTACATCATCAATTAGGTTACGTGTTTACGTAAATCGATTTCATATACATAAATATTTTAGATAAATAAAATAGATGAAATTAAATTAAATTGAATTAAATAAATAAATAAATAAATAATGTTAGTAAATAAATAATGTTAATAAATAAAAAAACAAGTAAAAAAAAAAAAAAAACAGAACAAAATCCATAATCATAAAAACAAAAGCAAACACTCATAAAGACAAATAAAAGACAAGACAAAACAAAGGGAAAGGTAAGTGTATATAGAAAACTCCAAATTTAATTCAATGCATTCATTTTAATTTACAAGTCTTGATCATCCAATGTATCAAATTCCATGTATGGAGTAGACTTTGGGAAATGAGCACCCAATTCTAACAATCTACCAAACACATCAGCAAAATCAGACATACACTTGTCATTGTCCTTAGCGTATTCTTCCACGTATTGTCTAAACTTTGGATCACTCTTCAACACCATATCAGTTGGCAACATCATCAATGATTTGGTCTTGGAGTCAACGTATTGCTTGTTACCGTCCCATTTCTTGAATTCCCATTCTTCATCCAACAATAATTTGAAGAAATCGTTGGTGATCATAGTTGGTGAAAATGTCCAAGGACCATCAAATCCAGTATTTTGAGGGTGACATCTACCAATGGCATGACCGACACCAATTAAACACACCATCTCCTTATCGGTGAATCCTAATCTGTCACTAAACACTGATCTCACATACGATCCAGTGGTTTGTGATGCATCTGGTAATCTACCATATGGTGGGATAGTGTCAGGACCCAAGTCAACACGACCTGGTCTCCATTTGATCTTTGGTCCACTCATCTCTTGCACGGCAGTGACACCACCTAATGAGTATAAATCACCGTATGACAAGTCTGGGTATTTGTCCTTGATAGATTGTAGGAAATCTCTACCGTTACCCAATCCATTGTTACCTGGATCCTTTTGCTCCTTTTCGAATCTCATTGTACCTGCATAAGTACCACCTTTAGTCTCGGTCTTATCCTTTTTATCGTAGGAACCAGATGCGTGCCATGCCAATCTGACCAACACTGGTCCATACGATCCGTCATCGTATTCATCTTCATCTCTCAATTTGATGGCAATATCATTGTAAATCTTTTGATAATATGATTTGTCCTTGATTTCATCTTGTGCTTCTCTGTAATTACTAGCAACTTCATTAACGGCACCGAAACCAAACAATGCCTTTAAAAAGTTATTACCGTTGTTGTTGTTATTCTTGTTGTTATTATTATTATTATTATTTTCTTGCTTTCTCTTTTCATTGAAGAAAATAGCTGAAGCAGTGGCTAATGCCAAAGATGACACACCAGCTGTCTTTTTATATGAATGTGAAGAGGATTTAAAAGTGTTTGTAAACACCTTAGTTGCGACTCTAAAATTTGGAGAAATTGATATAGAGGCCATGATTGATTATTTGTTGTTATGGAAATGTTTAAATAAATAAATAAATATATGTATATATAAAAGAAGAATAATTGTAACACGTTAAAAATGAAATTCATGGGGTAAATAAGAAGAGAGAGGAAAGAAGGGAATTATGTGTTTATTTAAATAAACTCAATTAAACCAAGCACATGAAATACAACACACCAGACAATAACGAGTGGAGTTAATTAAATTTATTACTAAACAATTTTCATTGTCCACTGAGTTGAGTGAGTGAAAAAAGCTTATTCTAGAACAGCCCACTTGTTTACAATGTGTTTCTTCCCTTGGGTTTTACAAAGTCTCGAAACTCGGGTTAGATTACTTTAGTTTTACTTGATTATCCATTAAAGCCATTCATACAATTTGTCATCTGTGAAATAGCACAAGCATGATTTTTTGATATGTGTAGTTAGTTGTATGTAGGTGTGTTGGGGTAATAGTATTTTAGTATTTCTCACTCTAGTTCCAGTTCCAGTTCCACCAGTTCTAAAAATTATCTGATCTGATATACATTACGAGTATCAATGGTATCAGTTTCATCCTTACATACATATATATAGTTGACAATTGATAGGTCATTATAAAGATCTACTGTCAAAAAAAAAAAAAAAAACGTTCCGGAAATAAATGAAACAAAATGAGTATTATGAAATAAGGGGTTTGTGGTGCACTCGGTCGGTCATTTCTTAAAAAAAAGTGGAGCAAAGTCAGCCAATCGCTGAGTAAATGTTAATAAGCAAGCAGCCTAGACTCTCCCACCCATTCGGTGTTAAAAAATATTTAATTTCTCATGTCCGAGAATTTTGATCTCAACATACTTTTGGTCCAGCCTCTTTCCTCTTTCTGCAAAACATCGTCAATCGACGCGTCGCTTTTTGTGAGTGGGGACGGTAGGTCGATGGGGTTTTTAAGAGAAGATTCGAAGGACGGTGGGTACAAAGAGAGGAAAGACACAGATTACTTTCTTTAGTTTGTACGGTGGATACGAGTGATGGTGGTTAATCCGGTTCTCTATATTTGTGGATTGTATATTTGTATATTAATATATTGTCTTTGTTAATAAGCAAATTATATAAACCCCGAAGAGAGGAGTGGAAGGACGGTGGGCACAAGGAGAGGAACGTTAAATCCAGAACCATTAGACAAGACAAGCTTCAATATAAGTATTCCATTTTAGGTCCGTAAATGACATACAGAAGAGATTACTAAACGATATAATCGACCAGAAACTACAAAGATTTTCATCTTCTACATTTGCGTAATCGTAAGGGCTCACTGTATTTTAAAACGGAGCGTGTAACGATTCGCAAGCATAATAAAGCACCCGGCTTTAAAACGCTGAAAGGTTGAGAAAAGGATCATGTCAAACACAATTGTCAAAAAGAAAAAAAAAAGCCAAAAAAAAGAGAAATTAAAACCCAAATAGAAAGAAATGAAAACCAAAAAAAATAGGAAGTTGTGAAACAAAAAAAGTTATGTAATGTATATATTAATAAACCCATTTAAATTTCTTCAACAATGTTACCTCTAGAAGAGACATAGATACCATCCAAGAACTTTCTGATATCCTTGTTTCTGACTCTACAGATTTGTTGAACATCAGCACAAGTTTGAGAGACATCTTCTAAAGAGTTACCTGAAACAACCAATTCATCCTTTTGAGCGGTAGAGATTTCAGCATCGACACCCTTTGGAATGGCAATCTTTCTGACTCTCTTTTCACCCAAGAAGTTTCTGATTTCAACAGCCTTACCGGAAGTTGCAGATTCATCGTCAATGATGTTGACGTTAATTGGGAAATGCGCATACACAAATCTCATCTTGTATTTGAAACCAATGGTAACACCCTTAACCAAGTTGGCAATCAAGGACTTGACGGTTCTCAAAGCAGCAACGTGCTTTCTGTCACCGTTGTGGACAGTGATCTTGATTTGCTTGTCGTTAACCTTAGCAAAGGTAACGTCAATGTGTCTCAAGTTCTTGGTTAATTCACCTCTTGGACCAGTAACCTTGATGATTCTGGACTTGATATCAACAGTGACACCTTCTGGAATATCTAAGAATTCGTTGGATTGGACGTATTTCATTGTAATATATGTATATGTGTTATTTAAGAGGTCAAGTTAAGTTGGTAATATAAACAAAAAGTCGAACGGAACAGAAAAAACAAAAGAAGTGGGTAACTGAAAAAAGATTGAAAAATTCGACAACGTTGAGTTTTTATACACAGCGAGTGGACGAACGAAACGAGAGCAAAAAAAAAAAAAAAACTGTGAGTGGGTAGTGTACCACACAAACAAAAAAGTATTATAGACACGTTATTTAAATATGACAGATATATTTCATACGTCGATCGACGTGAGTGTTACGACGATTTGTTTTTGTGGTCGCGAGCATCGGGGGGGGGTCACCCTACCTTTTTTGTTGAATTGTTTCAAATTTTTCTAAGTCAACATCAAAAGAGCGTTTTAAAGGTGAAAAGTTAGTTCAGTTACACACATCGAGAGAGTGGGTGAATATATAAATTACCCTGTTACATCAAGTAATACCTCATTTTTTGTTTTTTGTTTTCTGTATTCCATTTCAATAATAATTATACCAGTATTTTGGCTTTCTGGTTTTGCAAAGGAAAATAACAAAAAAATAAAATGTTTCAATTCAGTTCAAAGATAAAAGTTGCTGTGTCTCAGACAAATCCAAGCCAATTGTTCTCCACTACAAGATCATCATTGATTTTGTCACAGGCTGAACGTAAATTAATCTCTGCTGAAAAGAAGAAAAAAAGTTTAGCCATTCAAAGTGCTAAATTGGCGAAGAAGGAAAAAATCGATCCAGTGTTGGGTAGACCAAATAACCCATTCATGGCTAGAATCAGATTGGAAATTGAAGAACCAAATGTTTTATCCAAGGGATTTGAAATAACAGAAGTGGAAAAATTATTACATGGTGCTAAGGAGGCAAGAATATTAAAGGCTCAATCTACCTTAGGTTACGATGAAACCACTGCAAAGATCATTGAACAAGAAGAATCAGAAAAGAGAGAGACAATTTTAAGAATTTTAAGTATCAAGAATGCTTGTAACTCCGACAAGGAAAAATTATTAACTGCATTGGCCGTTAAGGAATTCGCCAGATTCGATGGTGACACAGGTTCCTCTGAAGTGCAAGCTGCTGTCATGACTGTGGAATTGTACAATTTGATGAATCAAATCAAACAGAACCCTCAAGACTTAATCCATATAAGAAAGGCAAGAATGCTAGCACAAAAGAGACAAAGAATATTAAGATACTTGAAAAGAGACAAACCTCAAAGATATTACTGGTGTATTGAAAAGTTAGGTTTATCAGATGATGTGGTGCATGATGAATTCAACTTTGATAAGAAATACATGGAAGAGTTCCAAATCTGGCCTGGTAGAAAATTGGTTAAATTATCTCAAGCGGAAACTGATATTCAAAAGAAATTAAAGAGAGCTGAAAAGAAGGCTAGTAAGAAAACGAACACTGCTTCGGCAAATACCAACACCACTGATGATGCCGCTGCTGAATCAGAACAAATATAAAATTATTGTTGAGTATTTCACCAATTTCTTATTATTTTTGCATCAACCCTTTTGTGTATATAACAAACCTGTAAATAAAATTACGATTCATTCAGTACTCATATCATTTTAATATTATATATGCCATTCTATTCTGCAATATATAAAAAGTAATATACAAAAGATGCCCGAAAAAAAACCCCCAGGATATGCAAAGTGTCTATTCTATAGATTACAAGTTCATTGATTGTTTGTTTTTTATAGATTTTTTTTATTTGTGATTCGTTTAAGTTATCATTCCCTGTGTTTTTTCTCAGGTCATTAAAAATGGTTCATCACTTATCGGATTTGTCAACTTCACCGATTTCGTACAAACCTTCCTTGGAATCGTTCATGACAATATATTTATCGCAATTAGGCACTTCGTTTTCAACGTGTCCAATAACCAAAACACAACCATTGTCCCATTGATCCACAAGGGCCTTTCCTTTCAGAATATCCTCATCAGTCATACCACTTAATGACTCATCCAAGATTAAAATCTTTGGATCATTGATTAACGCTCTTAATAATAACACCAACTTTTGATTACTCACTGAAATCTCAGAAAATTTTGCATCACGTAGCTTTTCTAAGCCAACAATGTGTAAGTACTGTTCAATTTTCTTTGTTTGCTCTTCAGTTAGATCATTTGGTGGTATGTATGAACCAACGACAAAGCCCGTGGAGATAGTCTTGAAAACGGATAAATTCTTAGGAAAGATAGCATGCAATTCAGGAGATGTGAACCCGATAATTTTGTTGTTATCAAAGTAATTGGTCTTACCGGTGGATCTTTCAACACCATTTATGATGATTTTTTTGTTCCATGACTGTGGATGGTCTAACGTGATCAATGAGAGTAGCGTGGTTTTACCTGAACCATTTCTTCCTCTCACGTGCCATTTTTCACCATCTTTAACAATCCAATGCAAATCCTTCAACACAGGAACACCTTTATATTTGATCTCAACACCTTTCATTTCAATCACATTCTTATCCTCCACTTTGGTTTTAGGTAGGTTCAATTGAATTCTTTCACGAACTTGTCTTTCCAAGGCTAATTGTTTCTCTTCATGTTCATCACGTAATTCTTGTAACTTACCTTCGAGAGCCTGTCTGTCACCACGAAATGCTATACCTGTGTGATCGACAACAGCAACTTTTTCAATCCATTCAGGAACAGGATCTTGAATCCGCAAACCAATACCAACTGTTGTTGGCACAGAGGTACTATTAGCGACCTTCTCTAACACATGTGACACAATCTCGGTGGCAACTGGATCTAACCCTAAGAACGGATCATCTATCAATAACAATCCTGGATCACCGTACAAGGACTTGGCGATACGTGCTCTTCTAAATTGACCATTACTCAACGCCGTGATGAACTTATCTTGCAAACCTTCCAAACGTAATCCATTAATGAGTCTTTGCACCTTTTCGGGGTCGAATTTATGATTTGAATTGTAATTGACATCGGCAATGAACTTATCAACTTTCTCATCAACCTCTAAATCTTTGAAAAATTCGTATCTACTAGATAAATGGGTGAATCCACCAGATGAATCATGAGCACCATGACCCCAGTTACCATTATTGACAAATCTTAACAATTCAACTTTAAAATTTGGATTCTTTAATGATTCAGGAAATGTTCTTGATTTGATTGGATTCGCAAATTCTAAACCAGATAAAATTCTTAAAAACTCTGTCTTTTGAGAATGGCCAATAATGGCCCAATTCTCTTTTCTCTTAATGGAAAAGTCAATTGGATTGTCAAAGATAAACTTCCCAACTTTTCTGTGGGAATGAGGAGGAATTAAAGTCTTGCTAAATGAAGCCTGTGTCAATTTTACCAATTCAGACATTGTATTTTTGGTATCTGTGCTGTGTGATTATAGACAGTAATGAAATATTGGATTGATACCAATGCAGAATCTGTTCCCATGTAAACCACATATCACCCCCACAGTTACATATATATGACAAATATTGGTACCAGCCAGAAATTATCGTTACGGATCTGGTTGGTGTACGGATGTGCTCTTATTGGGATACTACAGGTATCCACAAAATAGAAAGGTACTGGAGGAGTAAACTTCATAGATAGCAAAATTGACTTACCTATTCAGTGTTACCACAGTTACAATAATAACATGTAATGGGCAATACAACATCAGTGCTTGCACATTAGGCTTGACATAGACCTCACATTACTAACAAAAATCTCAAAATTAAAATTGACCTTAAAAATAAGCCCATCATATGACAATACAGAAATTATACCATATATCGACGCGTCAATGGGTCGTTGAGTCACACTCTTGAAGAATTAGTTCAATCTCCAGCGTGTTTCTGTATTTAGTAAAGTTACATTTAAATGCATTATGTACAATATTGTGTAATATTTCAATTCCGAAGAAGTAGAGGAGTAGAGGAATAAAGTAGTGTGAAGAAACGAAACATGATGAATGGGGTCGATCGACGTTTTATAAACTTGCCGACGATTATTAATTTTTTTGGTTTTTTTTATTTGGTGGTTTGGTTTGTTGTGTGTTTGCGAAATGAGAGAGAGAGTGTGTGTGTGTGGTGAACGGAACAGCGTGAATGAGTGAAAGTGATATGGTATAAACTCACTAACAAAACATTTCAATCCATCAGAAGAGATTAATCATTCAACCGTGTAACTGTTTATTGCAAGCAATCAATTTAGAAACAATTCCGGTACTGTTACCTTTTTTATTATTTATTGAACAGTTTTTTTGTGTGGTGCATTTTTTTTTTCCTTGTTTTTAATTATACAGATCAAATAAATAAACGTCACTGTGGGTCCATTAAAAACACACATTAATTGTTTACTATAACACCAACCTCCCATTTTGTCAATTCAATCATTCATTTGTTTAAATTAGGCATAATTGGATAATATTTACAATACCTTAATTTTTTTTCTTTTGTTATCTACAACTACATAATCAATTCATTCATCCAATTGAGATTAGTGACTTTTTTTACGTGTTTTTTACTTTATTTTTTTTTCAAATATTCATAATAAATAATCAATACTGTCTAGAATGGGTTACATAGATACAACTGGAATGTCTACCAGGGTTCCAAATGCTCCAGAGGAACATCTTACTCTGGAAGAAAAACAAGAACTGGAATTTGGTCATTTGACCTCTGACAAGTACCTGTACGTGTCTAAGCATACTCCTGGTGAACCATTACCAAAGCCAATCGTGGATGACCCACCTTATTTCATTGTTATCTTCACTTATCTAAATTACTTGATTTTAATCATCATTGGTCATATTAAGGATTTCTTTGGTATGAAATTCATGCCTCAATACTTTGAAGCCATGTTACCAAAGGATGGTTATCCACCTTGGTATTCTGCATTTGAATCATTTTACCCAAGAAGACTTAAAAAGAGATTAGATGATTGTTTTGCCATCCCAATTCATGGTGTTCCAGGTAGATATATCAGACTCTTCAACAGATACTCAAATGACTACAATGATACCATGTACTATGATGGTACTTCTAAACCTTGTTTGAATTTAGCGTCTTACAATTATCTAGGTTTCGCACAATCTGTTGGTGTCTGTACAGATAATTCCATCGAAGCTGTTGAAACCCACGGTACCGGTGCTGGAGGACCAATCACTGTCACTGGTTACAGTGATTTGACACGGGAAACTGAAAAAGTGTTGGCTGGCTTCTTAGGTAAGGATGACGCTATGGTGTTTTCCATGGGTTACGGTAGTAATGCTAACTTGTTCACTTCCCTCGTTAATTCCAAATGTTTGGTGATTTCAGATTCGCTGAATCACAGTTCGATCAGATTCGGTATCAGATTATCAGGTGCTGCCGTTAAGGTGTGTCCACATAACGATATGGATAAGTTGGAAAGTATCTTGAGAGAATCCATCTCACAAGGTCAAGCTAAAACCCATAGACCATGGAAAAAGATACTGGTTTGTGTTGAAGGTTTGTACTCTATGGAGGGTGATTTATGTAACTTGCCTAGATTACTTGAATTGAGAGATAAGTATAAGTTTTACTTATTCATGGATGAAGCACATTCCATCGGTGCATTGGGTGAAACTGGTAGAGGTGTTTGTGATTATTTTGGTCTCTCGACAGAAAACGTTGACATTATGATGGGTACATTAACTAAATCTTTTGGTGCCGCTGGTGGTTACATTGCCGCTTCACAGGACATAATTGACAGGTTAAGATTGGACATTACCACAAATAACTATGGTGAATCCCAACCTCCTGCTGTGCTAAAGCAGATTTCCACTTCTTTAAGAATCATTAGGGGTGATTTGAACGGTAATGAAGGTAAGGAAAGATTGCAAAGAATTGCATTCAACTCTCGTTACTTGAGATTAGGTTTAAAGAGACTTGGATTCATTGTTTATGGTACCGATGATTCCCCAGTTATTCCGATGTTACTATATACTCCACCAAAGATGCCTGCATTTGCCAGAATGATGCGTGAAAGAGGTGTTGCCGTTGTGGTTGTCGGTTATCCTGCTACTGAATTAATCACATCAAGAGTCAGATTCTGTGTGTCTGCCGCTTTGACCAAGGAGGATATTGATGAAATTTTAACTATCTGTGATGAAATTGGTGATAAGTTGTTTTTGAAGTTTGGTTCTGGTATTGCCGGTGGTGAAAAACATCCTGGTGATTATAAGAAGGGTATTCGTCCAAGATGGAGTATTGAAGAAGTTCTTGAAAAGACTCCAGCTGACTGTGTCCAACCAGTACTATACTGATTAATTAATGTATTTATGTTCAATTAAAAAAAAATAACATTTTCTCAAATCCATTCATTCTTTTATCATCATAATTATGACCTGCTTATCGTTTATCTATAATATCCAAATTTAAAAAAATTAAAAAAAAAAGAGAAAACAAAAACATACACAAAAAATTCAAAAAAAGCACCTTTTGATAATAACTACTTTGTGTAGATAGGTTTATTCGATACTATCTCTTACATCTATCTTCTAAACATCTTTTAATTTTTCTTTCTTGTTGATGTACTTCCAAATACACAGTTTAATTCCGTTCATATTTCTTTTATAATTTATTCCTTTTTGTGTTTTACTTTCAGGTTACTTATAAGTGACAATATTCTAATTGATTTGTAACATATATCATAAAAGTCCTTGAGTTTCTGAAATTGAAACGAGACAGTAAATTTATATAACAGGTATAAACAACAAAAGTATGTATAATCAGGGTGGAGGTAGGGGTGTAACATAGAGTATAAATATTAATTCAATAAATATATAAAGAAAGTGGATATTTTTTGTGAACGGCAAGTGTATTGCAGCAAACATAAAACAGGGCCAATTTCAAAAGTCATAAGAGTTTAAGTCAACATAAAAAAAGATCATAAAAACTAAAGAAAAAAAAAGGTAAGATTAAAAGTAAAAAGAAAAAGAAAACAGGGTAACGTTTAATATTCGTCACCTAAAAATCCAATAACGGAGAACAAGAATGATAATCCAAGTGCACCAGCAGAGTAGAGATAACCAGTACGAACGTTCTTCAATTCAGCGTCAATTTCCTTCTTGGTGATGGTGACCTTTGTTTCAACAGGAACTTCTTCTTCGACTTCAATTTCTTCTTCGACTTCAACTTCAGCTGGTTTACCCAAATCATTGTAAACAGAGTTGTCTAATGGTGATCTCTCCTCTTCAGCTGGTTTCGTGGTCTTGACAGTTTTCTTAACCTTCTTCAACTCTGTCTTACCAGATGGTTTAACACCAGTGGCTTCTAATAAATTATCTTCGTATGGGTATGCATTGTAGTAGAAAACGGTGAATGCAATTGGAGCACCAAAGGCGGCATACACCAAGTATGGATGTTTGCCACTGGCTGGAGAAAACTTGTAAGCTTGGTAAAACAAATAAGAAGCAAATGAACCAAACAACAACACTGTACGTCTCACACAAGTGGTGATATGGTCAAATTTAGTCTTAAATTCCTCCACTGTTAATTGACTGTTTGAGATGATCTTTGGAATACAGTTTAATGAGGCAAGACCTAATGAAGCAGTTGAGATACCCAGGGAACCGATACCCACTAACTTAACAATTGTTAAACATTTACCCATCTTTGTGTATGAACTTATATATGATCAGAATAATATTGATGTGATTTAGACATAAATTACTCCCCTTTTTTTTTTCTTTGCAAAATATAAATACAAAAGGTTTACCCTTTACACGGAAGTAAACTCACACACTCACACACACTCACACACACACACCTCACCTCACCTCACCTCACAACATAGTGTCTTTCTAAAAACAAGGTCTTTCTTTTTTTTGTTTTTTATTTGTGAGGGCGCTGAAAGGACGATTGTTATTGGCACGGTACGGATATTTGACAGTCGGGATTTATATTTTTTTCTCTTTAGTCTGTCTCTCTTGTTGTTTTCTCCGATTTTGTTGTAACAAGGGGTTTGGTTCATCGAACAGTTAATTTTAAAAACAGGATCTGGGAAGTGTTGATTGTAATTAATGTTTATGTTTGATTTTGGTGAACAATTTTTGGGTTTACTAAATACTGAATTGGATAATAAGTACATGATCATTATTTCTATGTTCGGAATTTGTAAATTGATTGTAAAACAATTTTATTTGAAAAAGTTTTAGAAATTACTGACAATTTTAACAATAACTTTAATGAAATACTTCACAATTTCAACCCATAATACCTACGATAACAAATCACATACTTTGTAGATCCATGATATCTTACTTTGACATGAAATTTATGTTAGGAAACTACAAAAAAAGTATATCCACAGAATTCGTCTAGTAATAATCGGCAAAATTGCGGGAGCGGAAAACAACAGACAGTCTTTATTTTTCTCTACCTCGATTCGGGCTTATCAAGGCAAGATAAATAAATAGTTTGATGACTAACCTTTTTCACTTTTTCATTTCTTTTCAACTGTCCCTACGTTACTTTCGTTACTTTCTTCTAAAATACAAGTTTTCTAAGTACCCAATTACCTTCCATTCAATCCATTTGAAATGACAACCCCGATTCCAACTTTCAAATTAGCACGTACTGGTGATAAGATCCCAGCGTTAGGTATGAACAGAGTTTCTTTTTTCAAGCCACAACAATACACCGACGAATTACTTTGAACTAACATCACTCTTTAAATATCTATATTCTTTTAGCCATGGGTAGTGGTACTAAACACCACATCAAGAAGAGAGCTGAAACTGATGCACCAAGGGAAACTGTGACAGAAGAATTAGCTCAACTTTTAAGTGATTCAATCACATACTCTGGATTCAACCACATTGACACTGCTGAATCATACACCACGGAATTAGAAGTCGGTGAGGCATTGAAGAGATCCGGAGTTGAAAGAGAAAATATTTGGATCACATCCAAATATGATGCTGGTTGGGGACCGGAACACCCAGCACCAACACCTTCAGGTCCATACGAGGCTTTACAAAAAGGTTTGAAAAAAATGGGATTAAAGTACATTAACTTGTACTTGTTACACTCCCCATTCTTCACCCCTGGATTATCATCAATTACGTTGGAAGAAGCTTGGATTCAAATGGAGAAATTAGTGGGAGATGGGTTTGCCAGAAACATCGGTGTGTCCAACTTTGACATCAAGGACATTCAAAGAATTTTAAAAATCGCAAAGATCAAGCCACAAGTTAACCAAATTGAATACCATTTGTACTTACAAAACCAATCACCAGAGATTGTCAAATTTTGTAAAGACAATGATATTTTGGTGGAGGCATATGCTCCATTGACTCCAATTCTACCACACAAGATCACAGACGGTGGTCCATTGGATGATTTGATCGAAGAATTGACCAAGAAATACAACGTTTCAAAGAACCAATTAATCTTAAGATGGGTTTTCCAATCTGGTGTGTTGCCAATTACCACCTCATCTAACAAGGAAAGATTGAAGGAATGTAGAGGAATGGTTGATTTCAAAATTGATGATGATGACTTTAAAAAACTAAAAGAAGTTGGCACAACATACCACTTTAGAGGGTTCTTCCACAAGTATTTTGAATCGGGGGAAACAACTTTATAAAACAAATTATCTTTTATCTATCCATTCACAAAATTTATTTACTGATATATATATATACTAAAAATCGTAAAAAGCTGTTTGTGTTTAACTGTAGTACTACACTTCTGCCGTACGTTAGTAATAATAAATAAAAAAGTAGTGCGCCAATCAAAAATTCCGCTCCCTAACATTTACCCCTCATTTGGTTACTCCCATTTCCAACCTTCCTAGTTTTAATTCAACTAGTTCCATTTCGAACACAAACTGTTGCATTTCCCAGTGAATTAATGGTCAATAATCAGATTTTTTTATTAAAATTTATAAATCTATTTAGATTTGTTCCAAATCTACATGGATAAATAAATATATATATGCATTAATGTAAATTAATAGAAACTATTTTATAATTTGGTTTACTTTAATCAAAGCAGCCTGACTGATTTAAAAGAAAATGATACTACTGTTCACGTTGGATACTTAAATATAAAAGCAAATATAAGGGAAATAAGCAAAGTAGTATCACTCAACGAATCGACAAGAAAAAAAAGACGGCTAGTTAATGAGAAGTAAAAAGGAAAGATACTCGGTAAATAATCAAACCATTGACAATAGTGTATAATATATCGATAATTCACCGAATTAAACGAGATGATTATCATAATACCTGATTATCACTAAAGTAATGTTCAATGTAAAAGTTAAACGAGGGGTAACAATGCCAACGGTTCAAATAATACCCAATATTGATTATGTCAAAAAAACACTCATATACTTTCACTAGTCACATCAGACTTACATACAGTTTGAGATCTCCGAATGGGACCCCTGAATGTCTGAATCTATCAGGGGGAAAGGGGTGGGGGTGAGAAATTTATCGGGGGAGGGGCGAACAGAGGGTGGGAAAGAAGACAACCAGGGCCGCGTTCAGATTATTTTTTTTTTGAACAAGAGAGTATTTCACTACTCTTTTGTATTCTTTTGTTTTGTTTTATTTTATTTTGTGTTCTTTTGTTCTATTTAATTAATATCTATATCAATAATTACAGCATTATATATATGTATTTAATTTTTACTAGAGAAGGCAACACTTTATAACCCGTTTCTCCCTAGATGTCTTGATACAGTTCAGTAATAGATGAAGTAAAAAAAAACAATAAATTACTGATCATATCATCGTTCCATATGACCTTCGGGAACGGACAAAAGCTGGTTAATACGTGGTTTCAATGAGTACAATCGAGTGTACCAATTTCGTCATATTGAATCATATTCTTATGCAGTTTAGCCATTTAAATTGTGCAGTGGCCAACTTACTTAGGGACAAAGACGGGTTATTTTGGTATTTTGGTCAAGTAAAAATTTCTTTTATTGGGCGAGATTCCGGTTTTATACTGTGGAGGGGGTCATAGTGGGGGTGTCAGTCATCTTGTTCACAATTTAATATTCTCTGGATTAACGGGTTGATTTACATTATACAAAAACAAAAACAAAAACAAACACAAACACAAACACAAAAGACAAAAACTTGTTCATAGATAGAGTTGTATACGTTCTATTGCCCCATATATATATATTAAACCACATTCCAAAAGAAAGAAACCCTAGTCTATCGGACCTATTGTTAAAGGAATTTACAATTTCGAATATCGGAGATGAATGGGAAAGAGAGAAAGAAAAAGAGAGTACATGTGTATCTTAAGGAAAAACTAAATTTATCCACCGGTACCCCCAGTTGTACCCCCTGCTGAACATGGGATGTCCCTCTTTTGCCGGCATGAGAGGTGGAATGAACGGTGTTTAGGCCAGGGAAAGGCTCAAATAAGCGCGGTTTCAGTCCCTCCACACCAGATCATCGCCCGCCAAACTACACCCCCAGTTGCCTAAAACAAACAAAAATCGTTTTTTGCAATATATGGGAAAACCTTCTTTCTTGTCTCGCTACTGGCTAGTTCGCTTAAACTGTATGCTGTGCGGCATATTATTTCTTTCTCTTTTCTTTTTTTTTCTCTCTCTCTCTATCCCAAAGTTTTCCTCTTGTGTTTTGTTCCGTAATTCAAATACATTGTTTCATTTACTGGCCTATGAAAGGAGTCTTTTTCAAATTTCGGAGTAAGAGGATACCACTGTTTTTTTTTGCAGCACAGTAAAACAACTGCACTGGACAACGATCACAATAACAAGAAAACACAGATACGTTTTTGATTTGAAAGTGAAAGAGATAGCTCAGAGTGTATCACTTAGATGATTTAGATATCATACAAGGAGATTAGAAAAACCGTATTTAATTAATATTATTTAAAAACCTAATATGTAATGTAATGGGAAACACATCAAAAAATATTAAACAACAAACTTGTTGCTGTTTCCCATTGGATTCATCAAGTATTCTCCGATAAATACTCATCAATAAACAGGAAAAACACCATTGAACTTTGTACTTTTTCTTAATGAAATAGTATCCAATTAAACATAGAATCAGTAATTAGTAACATAAATATATAAACCCTCAAGCTAGAGGGTTAGCTGCACATATAGATCTGGTAGCTAATCTTTTGGTAATGCATTCAAAGAATAGGATTCATGCCAACAGAATTTATTTTGGATAAGTTTCATTGGTCCAACTTACAGACTCATTGTGCGTACCTCCTTCCTAATTAGTCGCACATTTCTTTTTATCCATAGTTAAGCTCGTCGGTGTTACACACTTCTCACAAAAGACCAGTGCAGGATTCCTTGTACTTCCACCAACAAAAAACTAAAGTGAAATACAAACAATGTCCTATAAAACCAATACAATTTCCAATAAATTAAATCGTCAACAACTTATGTTTATCCACAAATAATGCTCTTCTTTTCTACTTTATTACTCTCTTCTTTTTCTTCTTTCTTTTCATTCTGTTCAACGAAGAAAAAAAACATCATTTTTTTAATAACCAAAGATGTCAACTCCAGTTGCTAGATCATTAGGTAGAACCAGACAATTCTCTACTTCCAGAATCGTGTCTGCAGAAAAGAAATCTTTGTTTCAAAGACTTTTCAAGATTCCATTAGATGCTGGTGCTATCGGTACCGTTTTCGCCACTACTTGGTTAGGTGCCAACATTGTCAGTGAATCAAACCCAGGTAAGCAAAAGCCACAAACTGCCTTGACTACTGCTGGTGCTCCAAAGAAAAACATTGTCATCTTAGGTTCTGGTTGGGGTTCCGCTTCCTTCTTAAAGACCTTAGATACAACTTTGTACAATGTTACCATTGTGTCCCCAAGAAACTACTTCTTGTTCACTCCATTGTTACCATCTGCTCCAACTGGTACTGTTGATAACAAGACCATCATTGAACCAATCAGATCCATTGCTAAGAGAACTCCTGGTGAAGTTGTGTTTATGGAAGCTGATGCCAAGGACATTGATGTCGTTAACAACACCGTCAAGGTTCACCAAGCCACTACCGAATACTCTGGTATTTCCGGTAAGGACTCCGGTTCCTCTGAAGTTAAGGATGACTTTGAAAAGAATTTGAAGTACGACTACTTGGTTGTCGGTGTTGGTGCTCAACCAACCACTTTCGGTATCCCAGGTGTTTCCAAGTATGCTTCATTCTTGAAGGAATTACCAGATTCTGTTCAAGTGAGAAAGAAATTGCTATCATCAATTGAAAGAGCTTCTTTGTACCCACCAGGATCTCCAGAAAGAAAGAGATTATTATCCTTTGTTGTTGTCGGTGGAGGTCCAACTGGTGTTGAATTTGCTGGTGAATTACAAGATTACGTTGAAGAAGATTTACACAGATGGATGCCAGATATCGCTGCTGAAGTTCAAGTCACTTTGATCGAAGCTATGCCAAATGTGTTAAATGCCTTCTCCAAGAAGTTATGGACTTACGCTCACAAGGTTTTCAATGACACTAACATTGACTTAGTGTTGAACACTGCTGTTAAGAATGTTACTGATACCACTATTTATGCTCAAAAGAAGTTAGCTGACGGTAAAACCGAAGACATTGAAATTCCATATGGTGCTTTAGTCTGGGCTACTGGTAACGCTCCAAGAGATTTCACCAAGTTAATGTTCTCTAAGATCGATGCACAAAAGGAAGCTAGAAGAGGTTTGTTAGTTGACAAGCAATTGAAGGTCAATGGTACCGACAACATCTTTGCCATTGGTGACTGTGCCTTCACTGGTAACCCACCAACTGCTCAAGTTGCCCATCAAGCCGGTGAATACTTGGCTCACCAATTCAAGGTCACTGCTAACATCGATGACTTGAAACATGAATTGACCAAGGCTACTAACTCTGACGAACAACAAAAGGTTCAAACGAGATTAGAAGCTGCAAAGAAGGGTATTAAGGACTTTAAATATGAACACTTGGGTGCATTATCATACTTAGGTGCTGAAAAGGCTGTTGCTGATCTTGTCTGGGGTAAGTTCTCCTCCACTTCTACCGGTGGTGCCTTCACTTACTTGATCTGGAGATCAGTTTATATTGCTATGTGTATCTCCGCTAGAATGAAGACCTTAGTCGCATACGACTGGTTGAAGGTTTCTATCTTTGGTAGAGATACCTCTAAGGAGTAAGTCTTGTGATTCAAGAAATTGGGTTAATCATTGCTTCTCTTTAAATTGCATAATGATTTCATGATATTAGAAAAATCATTTACATATATATTATTATTATTATTATTACCATTTTTCTTTTTGTTCTTGCTTTTTTTGTTTTTAAAACGGTTTTCCATTCTCTCTCAACTGTACATTCATATTTTGTGTTCATATCCTTATATCCCTGTTTTTCTTTCCTTTTGTTATATTTTTTGTTACATATAATTCATAATAAACATTATTAATTTACGATATAAAAAGTTTTACAAAAAACAAGCATTAAATCGAACCGTTAATAGTCACTTTCATCAGAATCATACCATCCAGCTTCAAACTCAGATTTCAAATTCTCCAATTCATCCTTCAAATCTTCTCTTTCATCACCTCTGCAGTATTTCTTAACAAATTCATGCATACCTAAGAACATTTCCCTCGGTTTATCCGTGATTTTAAATGATGTAGCTATTGGTAGTTCTAATTTGTTAAATTCGTCAGGGAATGAATCCAAATGCGAGTAATTATACGGAATGACACCTGCGTATCTTTTGATAAATGCAGGAGATGAGTTAACAGATGATGGGAAATTAGTGTTGATTTCGGTATCGAGTTCATCTGTTAGTGGCTTCCCCAGAATCAATGGCTTCGTGATGACACTATGAGAAAACTCGAAAGGTGGCCTACCATCATGAACAGGCTTTCTCTTTCTAACCACTGGTGATGTGTATATATTAGAACAGGACAAGTCATATTTAACCTTTTCCTGTAGGAACTTGACTTCAGTGACCAAGTTTCTCTTTGGTTGAGAGGCTGTGAGTCCATTGACAAAATCTAATAAATTTATTTTATTCTCTTTCTGAGCCACTAATGAATTGACAAATTCAAACGGGATGGATTGGAAACTGGCTAATTGCCAAAGATTATCATCCTCAACAAACCCAGGGAGTTTACTGAACGGATTAGCATCTAGCGCAAGCATCAAAGAAGAATTTTTCAACAATTCAATCATAGCTTTAATTCTAGAAATGTGTCTAATAGAAGGCAATGATTCTGATTGAATATCAGCTAACAACCCCCAAGTTAAAACCGAGGTTTTAGGTAAGTACAAGTCCTTCAATTCACTCAATAAGCAACTACTGAATCCAGCCCAAGAGGAATCAACATCGGTGATCAAGTTCAACCCATTTAACAAATCACAATCTTCCAGGGATCGTCTGAAATTATCCTCCATGAAATCTATGCCATTTTCTTCGAATTCGTTAACACCTATGGAGTAGTCTTCGAATTTTCTCTCTGGATGCAACGATAAGAAACCAGAGTTGTCCTCAGGGTTGAATTCCCAACGGGTCAACTTGTTCAATGAATCAGGTTTGTAAATGACTCTAGAGAAGTCCGACCAGTATTTTATCTTCTCCGTGGATAACAATGCATTACCAGTGGATGTGGATATGGATGTGGATGTGGGAGTGTTAGCATCTAATGCCTTTTGGTAATCATTCTTTGGCAATTTAGGTCTAGTTTGAATGATCTCGTATGCTGGGTTAGTAAATTGTTGAGCTTTCAATTTGGAGTCTTCAAAGTATTCAAATTTCCCCAATGAACCAAATCCATTGTTGAACTCCCATAGAAGAGATCTAGGGTAATAACTTGCAGTGGATCCATTGCTAGATGGAACAGCATTGAGATGGACCTGTGGATCGTATGGCGAAGTCTTAGTCGATGATGTCAAGTAAAGTTGGGCCTCTTGTAAGTTGTTGAAATGTGTCAACAAATTATTTGACCTAGGTGACACTGATACGGTGATAACTTCATGCATTTGGTTGATAATCGAAGTGTCAATAACTGTACCACACACACACATACACACAACAAATAACCTTACTAACCAGTACCATACCTTTCTTCATCTCTCTATATGTTCTTTCTTACTTACTTAACCCATTTAAGATAATTGTGCGGCTTTTTCTGTATTTATTTTTTTTTGAAAAAAAAAATTTTTTTTTTAAGGAAGAGATATGATGATAGATTTAGCTAGTTAGATTATCAAGACATAAGGGGTATTCGGGATAGGTTATACGTAGATACAATTTGAATAGATCATTTATTTTTCATTTTAATTTACAGTATTATTAACAGCAAAATGACTAATAATCAACTAGAGGTAAGTTTTAAGAAAATCAAACGGAGAGATTTGCTTTGTTTCCCAACATTCCAAGAAAAAAAGTTACTAACACAAAACCAATATAAACCGATAAAATTAAAATTAATATAATAGGATCGTTTGAAAGCTCATTCAAATGCATTTAGCGGGTTATTATCGTTGATTCCAGCCAAGTATTATTACGATTCAGAGACGTCTGACCAATGGCTGCAGAAGAAGAAATCTAAGGAAGAACATAAGTTGAATAAAAAAAGAAAATTGAATCCTGAATTAACGAAGGATATAAATGCTCAAGATGCATTGAAGTTAAGAGAAAAAGATGCAAAGCCAGTTGTTATTCCAGGACAAAAGAAATTTTTAAAACAACAACAGCAACAAGTGACAGTCGTGGATGAAGAAGAAGAAGAAGAAGAAGAGGAAGTGAATGTGGAAGTGGCAGTTGAAGGAGAAGAATCAGATAGTGATATTGGTTACGGATCAGAAGAATTAGAACAAGACAATGACGAAGACAAAGATGATGATATGCCGGATGATGTTACAACGATAGTGTTTAACGATGATGGTGACATTCAAGAAGATGCCAAGGAGCAAGAAAAGATCAAACAAAAGAAACAACAACAACAGATAAAGAATCAAAAATCCGGTAAAAAGGAATTAACAGAGGAAGAGAAACGGGCCAAGGAGGAGAGAATGTCTAATTTGAGAGCTAAATTATCTGAAAAGATCAAAACTTTAAAGGAAAAGAGAAAGGCACCGGGAAGTAAAGTTCCAGGGGCAGCCACTTCCAGAGAGCAAATTTTAGCCGAGAGACGTAGAAAGCAAGAATTGAAAAAGGATCAGTTAAAGAGAAAAAGAGAAGAAGATGAAGATGAAGATGATGATGACTCCAGTAGTGATGACGACGACGACGATGATGATAATGATGTCGATGGTGCAGATGGTTCAAGCGGTAAATCCAATGTGTTATTTGGAAACATTGAATTCTCCAATGGTGAACGGGTCACATCTGATTTGACAACGACTAGAACCGTCAGTAAGAAAAAGGGTCCATCTAACAACGACATCAAGGGCCATTTAAAGAAGATTGAATTGGAGAAGCAAAAGATTGCTTCATTGGACAAGGATGCCAAACAAAAGTTAGAAGAGAAGAACAAATGGTCAAGGGCCATGTCAAACGTGCAAGGCGTCAAGGTGAAGGATGATGAAAAATTATTAAAGAAGGCATTGAGAAGAAAAGAATCTAAAAAACGGAAATCAGAGAGAGAATGGACCGATAGAAAGCAATTTGTCGCCGATCAAATCAAGGCTAAACAAGACAGAAGAGAAGAGAATTTACGAATCAGACGAGAAAACAAGGGTAAATCCAAGAAACACCAAACAAAGCAATTGAAAACATTTAAAAGAGGAGCACAACCTGTTAAACCTAAAAGAGCTGGATTTGAAGGTAGAATAAAATCAGACAAGAGAAGGAAGAGATAAATGAGTTATACATAATTTCTTTTTTTTTTTGAAAAGAAAAAAAAAGTGTTTCTGTACATTATAATGCACTATCCATATAAAAATATAAACCCACAAAAGTAATAAAAACTATAATATGTATATATACATACATAGATACATAGATTACAGATTAAATTACATGTATTTCTGATAATTTGATGAAATTTTACATGAATGACATGACATGACATGACATGACATTTAATTTAATTTAATTTAATGTTAATTTAAAATAAGACATTAATTTCAGGTAAATTAATTGGTTTTTTTTTTTGTTTAACCCAAACGACACAAAGCATTGCCATCTAAGCTAATACAATACACAAACAAACAAAAAGAAAACATTTACAAATAAAATTGTAACTTGTAATAAACTGCAAGTCCACTAACTTATAATGTAACTTTTGTTAAGGTAAAAAAACATGTTGAACAGGTAATAAATTAGCTAATCCTTTCCTATCCCGACGCGAAAATTTTCTTTTTTTCTGTGTATTTATTTTATTTATATGAAAAGTAAGTAAATAAGTAAACTTGAAATTTAAATGGATTTGTTTTGATTTCGCAACGAAATTTTCCCTTATTGGAGTTGCTCGTGTATGTGTTTTTATTTAAAGTCATCGATGTGTCCTTCTTTTTTTTTCCCTCTTCTTCTTTACATTTATTAATGGTTTTTTTTTTGTTTTTTCCTTTTCATCTTCTGTTTCACGTGTATAGATACATTCATTAACATTATTAATTGATATCCACTTGATATTGTTTATTTGTTAAAAGTATATCAATTTAGTTTTAATCAAATTTGTCAAATTATGTGGTATGTTTGTTTTGTTCTTCTCTAAGCCCCTTTTACAAATCAACAAATCCTCCGTTCCCCTTTGTCCCTTTTCTTTTTTTTTTTTGAATTGATTGATTGATTGATTGATTGATTGATTGCTTGTTTGTTTGTTGAAACAAGTCAATGCTTGTTACTTGGATTTTGATTTTGATCTTACTAACTTTATTCTATTGAAACTCCGAGGTGATTTCTTTCCCCTCCCTTCTCTCTTTCTTCTAGTGGTATTTTTGGTTATGCAAATTACAATAGTGGTAAAACTAGAGGTCAAATCATTGACACTCTAGTTGAAGGGTTATCCAAATTGGAGTACAGAGGTTATGATTCCACTGGTATCGGTATCGATGGTGAAAATGAATTCAATGAAGATTCTCCAGTTAAGGAAATCAAATTGTTTAGACAAGTGGGTAAAGTGGCTAGTTTGAGAGATGAGATTAACTCTCAACAACCTGACACATCTGAAGTTTTTGAAAATCACGTTGGTATCGCTCACACTAGATGGGCCACCCATGGTGGAGTTACACAATTGAATTGCCACCCTCAACCATCTGATCCAAAGAATGAATTCATTGTCGTTCACAATGGTATCATTACCAATTACAGAGAACTGAAGACATTTTTAAAGACTAAGGGTTATTCATTTGTCTCTGACACTGACACGGAGATTATCGCTAAATTGTTTAAATACTATTATGAAAAGGATCCTGATTTAGAGTTTTACGAATTGGCCAAGGAGGTGTTGTACCAATTGCAAGGATCATATGGGTTGTTGGTTAAATCTGTGTTTTACCCGAATGAATTGGTTGCCACTAGAAAGGGATCTCCATTATTGATTGGTGTCAAGTCTGAACAGAAATTGAAGGTTGACTTTGTCGATGTTGAATTTATCAATGATGAACCAGACACTGCAGGTTCATCCAGTGGTGTCGGTGCAGGTAATTATTTATCTGTGCAACAATCATTGAACAAGATGGCTATCAGAAAATCTGAATCTAGGGCTATTTTACCAGATTACAATAAACCAATTGAATTCTTTGTCTCTTCGGATGCTTCATCTGTGGTGGAGCACACAAAGAAGGTTTTGTTTTTGGAGGATGACGATATCGCTCACATGGATAATGGTGAATTACACATACATAGAGCTAGAAAATCCGCTGGAATGTCCACCACCAGACCTGTGCAAACTTTGGAAATGCAATTGGCTGAGATTATGAGAGGTGGGTATGACCATTTCATGATGAAGGAGATTTTCGAACAACCAGATTCTACATTTAACACAATGAGAGGTCGTGTGGATTTTAAAAACAAATCTGTCACTTTGGGTGGTATCAAGGATAATTTGACGTCGATTAGACGGGCAAGAAGATTTCAAATGATTGCATGTGGTACATCGTACCATTCATGTTTGGCTGTTCGGTCATTGTTTGAAGAATTAACTGAAGTGCCAGTATCTGTCGATTTAGCATCGGACTTTTTAGATCGGTCTCCTCCAATCTTTAGAGATGACACGTGTATCTTTGTTTCCCAATCTGGTGAAACTGCAGATTCCATGCAAGCATTGAAGTATTGTAGAGCGGCAGGTGCATTGACCGTTGGTGTGGTTAACTCTGTCGGTTCTAGTATCTCTAGAGACACTGATTGTGGTGTGCACATTAACGCTGGTCCTGAAATTGGTGTCGCTTCCACAAAGGCCTACACCTCTCAATACATTGCCCTAGTGATGATTGCCCTGCAAATCTCCAACCATGTGATCACCACTTCGGATCGTCATAGGGAGATTATTCAAGGATTGGCGGAGATTCCAGCTAAGATTGAAAAAGTGTTGCAACAAAAGGATTTCATCAAGGAGGTGTCTGAAAAGTATTTACATGGTAGAGAATCCATTTTAGTTGTCGGTAGAGGGTATCAATTTGCATCTGCATTGGAAGGTGCATTGAAGATTAAAGAAATTTCCTACATTCACTCTGAGGGTATTCAAGCTGGTGAATTGAAACATGGTGTGTTGGCATTGGTTGATGAAAAATTACCAATCATTGCATTTGCCACCCAGGATGCATTCTCGGCAAAGGTTAACTCTGCAGTGCAACAGATCACTGCCAGAGATGGACATCCAATTATAATTTGCACCGAGGGTGACAAGATGTTGGACAGAACAAAGGCATCTGCCATGATTGAAGTTCCACAAACTGTGGATTGCTTGCAAGGATTGATTAACATTATCCCATTACAACTGATGAGTTATTACTTGTCCGTTGCCGCTGGTAACAACCCTGACCGTCCTAGAAATTTGGCTAAATCTGTGACTGTTGAGTAAGTTTAGATTTTGTTGGTTTTCTCTAATTCAATTTTATTTATTTGGTGGATTACATTTAACTAGTATCGCACACTGTACCTCATAATATCGTTTTCATCTCTTGTTCATCTTTTCTTGTTTGTTTCATCCCCCTTTGTTAATTTTTGACGCATTTTAAGTTTAAGTTTAAGTTTATATACCTGTTTGTTTTTTTCTTTATCTTTTCTTCTTTTCCAATTTTTTTATATCCTTTCATCTCCCCCCATCTTTCTCTTTATTACAGTACTTTTTTTTGTTTTCCATCTTTTCTCCTTTCTCTCTCTTTTTTCTATTTTTTACCCCCCCCTCTTCTGTTATTACTTTTTTTTTTGTGAAGAACCACTTCCATTTCATTCTTTTCTCTCCATATCTATTATGTATTTACCCTCTAATAATAACACATTTAATAAAGTATTTAGGTTTAATAAATACGTGTGTATTTGTATATCAATAATTAATTGTGGCCCTAATTTTATTTGGCTTTTGTCTTGTTGTCATTTTTTCATTTATTTACCGAGTGAGAAAGTGAGTTAGTGAGTGAGTAAAGTGCTGCAAATTGAATCTTGTGCTTGTGTGTTCTTCTCTAGACTTGGAAGAGGGTCTTTTCTCACACGCTAGCTTATTGTCTTGCATTGGATTCAAAGGGAGAAGCAGATGCAATCCATTAATTTCAATTTCAAAACTCCATTGAAGCGTTGTGTGTTCCAAAATAGATTAAGATTAATTCCATCGACAAGAATTGTTAGAAGTCTAAATCCAATAATTATCCCACAGAGTTTTAAACAATTTTCAACAAAGACCATTGACCAAAGAGGCGTAATTTTAAATCGACACTTAGGTACCCGACTAACACCATCAATTCCCCAATTTATAGATCAACAAGTGAGAATGGCATCGACAAAGTTCCCGGACACTTCAGCTCATGAAGCATTGACAGACAATGTCACACCTCTTCATTATAAATTGCATTATCACGATTTAAACATCAAGAATGGTACTTTCAAGGGAACCGCCACTGTGGATTTCCAAGTGAACAAGTTAACCGATACAGTGACTTTGAATCAAAAATTCTTGACCATTGAATCAGTGAAGGCATCACTCAGTATCACTAAGACCCAATCTGAGTTGAAGGTTAAACAGATAACCTCCGATGAGGGCAAACAAACCGTGACGATCGAATTCGATGAAAAACCATTTGAATCTGGCCAGTTGTCCCTGATCATTGATTACTCTGGTCCCATCAAGACCGACATGGCTGGGTTTTACTCATCCACGTATAAGGATTCCACTACAGATGAGACAAATTACATCTTGTCCACCCAGTTTGAAGCCGTTGATGCTAGATCCGCATTCCCATGTTATGATGAACCAAATGCAAAGGCCACTTTCGATGTGAGTTTAGTCGTTGATGAAGAATTGACTGCCATTTCAAATATGCCGGTGGTGTCAAGTGAACCATCCAGTGATGGATTGAAGGTTGTCTCGTTTGAAACTACTCCAAAGATGTCAACGTATCTTTTGGCATGGGCCATCGGTAAATTTGAATACATTGAGGGAACATCCGATAAGGATTACAACGGTAAGAAACTTCCAATTAGAATTTACACAATACCAGGTCAATCACAGAACGGTGAATTTGCCCTAGAATGTGCTAAAAAGGCTGTCGATTATTTATCCAAAGTGTTTGACATCGACTACCCATTGCCTAAATTGGATATGTTGGCAGTGCCTCAATTCGGTGCTAACGCTATGGAAAATTGGGGTATGATCACATACAGAGCCACTGCGCTATTATTCGATCAAAAGAGTTCTGATTTAGCGTATCAACAGAAAGTCGCTTATGTCGTTTCTCATGAAATTGCCCATTCTTGGTTCGGTAATTACTGTACTATGAACTGGTGGTCTGATCTATGGTTAAATGAATCGTTCGCCACATACGTCGGTACTTTGTCAGTGCAGAACATGCACCCAGAATGGGAGATTTTCACTGATTTTGTTTCTACGTCTTTACAAACAGCATTGGATTTGGATTCACTGAGAGCATCTCATGCCATTGAAGTGCAAGTGTACCATGCAAATGACATTGATGAGATATTTGACCACATTTCGTATTTGAAAGGTGCCTCTGTGGTGAGAATGGTTGCAGAATCAATTGGTGTTGAATTGTTCTTGAAAGGTGTGTCCAACTACTTGAAGAAATATCCATTTGGTAATGCAAAGTCAGATGATTTATGGGATTCCATCAGTGAAGTGTCAGGTAAAGACATCACCGGATTAGTGGAGCCATGGATTAGAGCTCTTGGCTTCCCATATTTACGTGCGGAAAAGATAAATGATAAAGAAGTGAAGATTACCCAACAAAGATTCTTAACATCCGGTGACGTGAAACCAGCCGATGATGAAATCGTTTGGTGGTTGCCTAACATTAACCTTGAAACAGTGTCCAAGTCATTCACAGTTGATGTTGACAGTTTTATTCATTTGAACAAGAACAATGTTGGTTTCTACAGAGTCGTTTATGATGACTTTTTATTTGACAGAGTCATGGCCAATTTAGACGAACTAACCGCTGAAGACAAGATTGGTTTAGTCGCTGACACTGCTGCTGCTGCCCAGGCGGGATTAGTTGAATCAAGTAAATTATTAAAATTAGTCAATTCATTAAAATCCGAGAATAACAGTGATGTTTGGAATGAAATAGTCAACAGAGTGTCTGATTTGAAATTGATATTCTTTGGAAATGATGAATTATTGGGTCAATTGCAAAAATTCTCAAAAGGCTTGTACAGTGAGAAATTCGAAACCCTGTTAAATGCTGATGAATTGTCCTTCTCTGAGTCGAAATTGAAATCATTATTATTGGTTCAAGCTGGTGCAGTGGGTTTACCAGCAGCATTAAATTACGCTACAAGTACCGTGAAGAATGCATCTTATGAACCATCATTGAAGTCAGGTGTGTTTTTCACATTGCTTAAGAACGAATCAACTTGTACGAGGGAAAACTTTGATTTGGTTATGAAGGAAGTGACCAATCCTACATCGATTGACTCTAGAGAAATTGCATTAGGTGCATTAGGTTCCATTGTGAAACAAGATGAATTCTTAGATGAAGTGTTGGCATTGTTCTTCAGTGAATCATTGTTAGAGATGGATTATAAATTCTTAGCATTACCATTGACTAGTAACCCTGCGACAAAGGTTCAATTCTGGGAATTTTTCAAAGAGAATTATCCAAAGTTCAGAAAAGATGTTGCCATGTGGACATTGGATAGAGTCATTAAAGGTTTCATTCCTAATTTGGTGTCTGAGAAGTTATTATTTGACATCGAAGACTTTTTCAAAACGATTGACACAGCCGGTTATGATAAGGGATTACAACAGGGAATAGACTCCATCAAGAATAAAGTCACATGGGCCAAACGTGATTCTCGGGATGTGTCCTCTTGGTTAAAGGATAATGGCTACTAGTTTACCGTTGTTGAATAAAAATATACTTACACTTTTGCTTTCTTTATATGTCATATTTATATAAATCTTGTATAGTCTCAATAAAAAAATATACACAACTATTTATGGAATCAATTACTTGGTGCATCATCTGAAGTTGGTATCATTGGAACCGAACTTGGTAACATGTTTGTTTTCATGTCTAATGGGAATTCGGTATCTGAAGTGACATCCATATCGACCAATGGATCAGACAAAAGCACTGCTTTTGAACTTGTTTCTGGATTTGTTTCCAATTCCTGATTTTCTATAATAAACATTGGAGATGATGATCGGTTTGTGCACTGAAAGACTGTTTGATCAACGTTTTTTGGTGAAGAACTGATAAATGTACTGGAGTTAAAGAAACTTGCACCAACACCAGAACCCTCACTGTCTCCATCAGCACCAGCACCACCAGCACCACCAGCACCAGCACCACGACTGCTTGACTGAATGTGGATCATTTCAGACCTTGAATGAATAGCCAAACATTGTTTTTCCAACTGATTACAAATATTCGTGTACACCAATTCTGATGGGGGAACATCTATTCTTTTGTACCTGTGCCTATCGAAAAGCATAGCAGGTTGTGGTGTTGCCCTTCCAACTGTTCCTTGGGGAACCATTAGAAACAAGTCAAACGCTGCTTCACTTATCCCATAATTTGAAATAAATTCATTAATATCCATTGTCCCATTGATATCTTCTATGATTCATGTCTTTATTAGTTAATATTTCCCTTGAAAGTTCCCCTTCTTGTCCACTCTTGTTAACCCATCTATAGATAGATCCCCTTTAGTTTAAGAGACCCCAAAAAGATTAAGTAAACCCGTCACAAAAATATGGCAGACATTCAATTAACGACGCATAATGCGTCGATCGACGTTCATTTATGAATTACAACTGTGGCTGTCTTTTGTATGTATGAGGAAATCCATGTCACGTGCATTTTCATAATAATTGATGAACCTGTTTTTGGATTTGAATTAAAATTTGATTGATAACAATATTATTAATGGAAAAAAAAGGGGAAAAATCAAAGAAATCGATGATTTATCTTATTATTGATTAATGTACCATTGATTAGTAAACATTCAAGGGCACAGATTATAATTTTTCAACCGGTTTTCACTTTTATGACACTGTGAGTTACTGTCCACAATTTTTTTTTTCACTGTATACAAATTCCACTGTGTGTCTCTCTATAAAGTACCATTCCCGATATTCAAATACCCAAACACACATCAGAAAATCATGTTAAAGAAACCGAATTTCTACAGACAGTTGTCTAACTTTTCAAAGAGTACAAAGACATCATATCAATTTCGGACATTTGCAAAAACTGCTTACAAGCTAAGACCTAGACCAACTGACTCTAAAAACGCTGCAGCTATTCAAGATGAATCAAAGGCCGTTCATCGTGCCACCAATCCACAAATGTCATTTCCATGTTTAGAGAAACTTGAAAAAAGATCTAAATCATTGATTGAAAATGGACCTGAACCATCGTATGCTAAGATTACCAAGGAAAATGTCGAACTGTACGTCTCCAAAGAACCAATCTTTTTAGATTATGGTGGGTTTTTACCGGAAATACAAATTGCCTATGAATCGTGGGGTACATTGAACAAGGACAGATCAAATGCCATCTTACTTCACACTGGGTTATCGGCATCATCTCATGCTAAATCAAATAAGAAAAATACGAAGAGAGGTTGGTGGGAAAACTTTATTGGACCTGGTAAGTACTTAGACACCGATAAGTACTTTATAGTGTGTACCAATGTCATTGGTGGTTGCTTTGGTTCCACTGGTCCTTCGTCCACTGATCCATTGACTGGATTAAGATATGCAACAACTTTCCCAATGTTATCTGTTAATGATATGGTGAGAGCACAACATAGATTGATCAAAGACCATTTCAAGATCGATAAATTATACGCCTCCATGGGTTCATCAATGGGTGGTATGCAATCATTAGCGTATGCACAAGAATTCACAGATGAAGTGGAGAAGATTATAAGTATATCTGGATGTGCTAAGTCCCATCCTTACTCTATTGCCATGAGACATTGTCAAAGACAAGTGCTAATGACTGATCCAAATTGGAAGAAGGGGTATTATTACGATTCACTGTTACCCCACACCGGTATGAAACTGGCCAGAGAAATCGCCACCATCACGTATAGATCAGGTCCTGAATGGGAATCCAGATTTGGAGTGGAAAGAGCTGATCCAGAAAAGCAACCTGCTCTTTGTCCCGATTTCCTTATCGAAACTTATCTAGATCACGCTGGAGAAAAATGGTACTTAGAATACGATCCAAACTCTTTCTTGTACATCTCTAAGGCTATGGATTTGTTTGATTTGGGTGCTAAGAACAGAAATAAAGCAGAAAGCAGTAGATTACAAGCTGAATCAAAGTATAATGGAAAGGAAATTTCAATTGAAGATTTGGAGTACAAGCCAGCAGATGTGTGTAGATACGATGAACCACAGAAGGAGAACAAGAGAGGCAGAAGGTTTACTACAGCTGAAGCTAAAGAGGACTTGTTAGAAGGGTTGTCGAAGATTGCCAAGAAAGATGTGCTAGTGATTGGTGTTGAATCTGACATCTTATTCCCAGCTTGGCAGCAAAGAGAGATTCAATCTATGTTGACAGAAGCTAGTATAAGGGCAGGCGGTGATGGATCTAACATTAGACATTATGAGTTAAGCGAAGAACAAAGTATCTATGGTCATGATACATTCTTACTTGCGCTTGATATTATTGGTAAACCTGTCAAGAGCTTCTTGAATTGATTCCAATGAACCGTTGTGAGTTTTCTTTCTAATGCTGTTACGTTTACATTTATTAATGTGTATTTTTTTTTAATTATTTTGCATATCTATATATCCACGATTATCAAATCCGGTTAATTCTTGTTATTTATTGTTTTAATACATTTACTTTCTTTATAATAATTATTAGTTAACGGAAATTTTTAAGTAGGAAATGTGATAGGTGAACTCAAAGGAAAGAAAATAAAAGTAAAGTAAAAGAAAAGAATAGTCGAACAAGCTAAAATATACAATACAAAGCAAATGCAAACCAATAAATTAAACCCTTGTATAAAACACAACATATGCATCACCATTGACAACTTTACTGACGGGACAGTTCTTTGTGATCTTTTCATCATCAAACAAACACCAACCATTTTCTGGTCCTTTATCAACAAATGCAGTATAATGACCATTGACCAAGTTACCAAAATGGTTGATGACACCATATAATTTGTAATTAAACGGAGGTAATTGCCCACGCAAAGGCAATTGACTCAATTCCTTATTTTCAAATGCTGAGGATATCTTTGGCCAATAATCATCAAGATTGGTCTCGATAGGGTACTGAATGTATCTGTTAATCTTGGATAAGTAGTTATCCAATTTGAATCTCTTAAAGTTGATGATCAACACTTGTGGGAATCTTGACACACGTAATTGTTTAGAAGATTTTGTAGCTCTTTTACATTTTGGACAACACCATCTATTATCATCTGTTAATAATTCTGGTTTGACAAATTCATCGAAACAAGCCTTAATGTCTAAAGGTCCTGGCCTTTCTGGAATAGGTAAACTCAAAGTACTGAATGCATTGTAGGTGGTGGATGTTTCTCCACATTCAAGACATTTTAATTGAGACATAATCTGCCCCTGAAAAATATCAACCACAATGGAAAAGTTTGTCTTCAGGTATCTTTCCCACTCAATTGTAGATGCTATTCTAATAGGAAGTTTCTCCCTTTGGGCTTCTTCTTCAGGTGACAATTCAGGTAATTTAGGGTGATTACCATTCTCATTCAAGTCTTCGTGTAAGGAATCCAAGATGTAATTCAAAAATTCAGAACAATCTTGCTGATCAGCATTTTTGAAGTTGGTATTCAAAGAACCTAGCACCCTTCTGAATCTTGTTGGAACAATCGATTTTGGTCTCTTTTGGTTTGAATGCGTAAACAATTCATTCTCTAAATTGGCGTATTCAGTTGCCAATATACCCTTGGATCCCAACTTTGAATTCACATTAATATGTCTCTTGTAAGATCCATTCAAAAAGAATTCAGTCATCTTCTTAGAACCAGTGAGGCATTGCAAACCAGAATTCATGTAACATGAGTTACCCAAATTTGCCAATCCAGTTGTTATCATGAGCTGCTTTTGGAATTCTGAGTAATGTGACAAGTTTGAGCTTGGACTTGGTGACATCAGAGAAGATTGTGGAGGAGGAGTTGAGTCTAGGGTGCGGAAAGATGATGATGAATTGTTTGCAGAAGGCGATGATGAATTGAATCCTAGTGTGTGTATCTGTTTCTGTTGAGGTGGTAATGGCGGTAAAGCTGGTTTATTTAATGACGGTGAACTGGACTGTGTGTATGCACCTTGCGGAAGGTTCTTATTGTAGAAAAATGCAGGTTTTGGTTTGCTTGGAGAATTAGTAACACCAGCGCTGTTACCTAATTGAAGAGATTTGGCAGGACTAGTCATACCGTTGGAGTAAGTCAGTTTTCTTGGTAATGGTGAGTATTGATGTGGTATACCATGCATTGGAGATGATGATGTTGCTGCTGCTGCAGCGGGGGAAAATGATTGATGTTCATCGTATGAAGTTGTCCTTCTCACTATTAAGTCTGGATCGTCATTGGAGCGCATAGATGACTTTCTAGTCAAGTTGAAAACAGGTTTAGAGTATGCCAATGGCGATTTAATGGCATTTTTAAAGTGTTGCCATTCTAAGATACCACCATCCAAGAAAACAGGATCTCTTTTCAATGGATGATCCAAATTTTTGAATTTGAGGATGTTTAACATTCTACTCAATTGTGGTGATCTCTTCTGTGCCGTTGATTGCTGATCTATTAGAATAACCAGTTCAAATGTACTCAACCGAGAAAACAACTGCCTTTCCTCATCGGGGTTTGTAGATATTGATAGGTGTTCTACATCAGCACAGGAATAATCTTCTCTGATAGCGAACGGATCGATTTGAATGATGTTATCTGATAATCTAATATGGTCTAAATCAAAATCTGTTCTTTCTCGCAGATCCATCAGTAATACACTGTCAGGCGTAGTTTCCAAAATCGATGAAATGTCATCAATCGTAATGGACTCCTTATCTTTGAATTGGTCAAAGTTGAATATCTGTTTACTAACAGGAATTTTTAGTGGTGATTTATTATTGACAATGGGCTTCTTGGTGCCATTTATGGTAGGTTTTGCTGGTAAAGTTAATGGTACTTTATTGGCTTTTGCATTGGTAATTGTTGTTGTTGATCTGACTGGGGATAGTTCCCTGGATGGCGCATTGGAGTTATTCGCCGAATTGTTATTGCTGTTGATTTGTAATGTTAGATTACTTTGCCCACTCTTCAACTTTTGAAATCTAGCTATCAAATCGTCATTGGACATCATGGTAGGTTCAGAATGGGACTTTATGTATGCCTTGATGTCATCAAAGTTGGATCTTTCCTTTAGTAACAATGTCAAAAGCTGATGATAGATGTTTGTCAAATTGGAGGAGTCCTTATCCAAAGTGTCAAAGTCCGCCAATTTGGGTATCACATCACTGATGATTTTCGAACATGATTGGTAGTAGATGAACATCTCTTCGTAGTTTTGATCCGTTTTCTTCGGTAATTTCATGCATCTGTTGTAGTCCTCATAACAATCCAATGCCTTCATCATGTAATCCTTTGATGAGGTCAAATTCTTGTACGAATTCACAACTTGATCTGAAATCTCCGTGAGTTCTATCAAAGATTTCAACTTTGCCTTTGCCATAACAAAATCTATTAGGTGGGTGCTTTATAAGTATATATATATCTGTGGGTATCACTCTATTTATTTTGATTTCAATAGGAGTTTTTATAAAGTAATAAGTTCTTTTAATAACTACAATTTTGACACTCAATCCTTTTTCATTATGGAGTGCGAAAGTGAGCGCAATTTTTAAATTTTGCCCGTACAAAGAAAAGATCAAGAACAAAGACAATACAAGAATAATAAAAGAAACAATACAGTATATTACTAGTCAGAGATAAGAATTGAATCAATATTTAACCGTTTAAATAGTAGAAAAAGGAAAATAAAAACAAACCTATACATGTGGATACGGGAATACGTAGAATAAAGGGTAAATGCAAGGTGAAGAAAGAACAAAAGCAAAAGCAAAGACAAAAACAAAATGAAATGAAAACCAAAAGAACAAACAAAATCAAACAAACAAACAAACAAAACAAGAGATCATTAATCTATAAAGTAACACATAGTAACATATGATAATTCATACTTCTCTTGTTTATTTCTTCTTGTTAGATTTTTTAGTCTCCTTCTTAGTTTCAGTGGCAGGTATTTCCTTTTCCTTTTCTTCTTCTTCCTTTTTTTCGTCCTTGTCTTCCTTCTTTGGTGCAACAATGTCTTCAGTCTTCTTTGGCTTATCCTCCTTTGGTGTTTCTTGTTCTTCATCGTCTTCATCGTCATCACCCCAGTCAAAGTCATCATCATCCTCATCGTCGACTGGTTTCTTCTCTAGCAATTCCTTTCTCTTCTTTTCCTCTTCAGTTATCTTAGTCTTGTTAGTGTAATAAATCTTCCAAAACTTCTCCTCTTCGATTGATTCTGGCACCAATTCATTAAACAATTTCTTCAAATCATTCGATTCTTCCAATAATTTCTTTGATTCAGTGGTCTCTTCCTCGGTTAATGTGTAATCATCCACAGGTAATTCATTTTTCAAATATATATCCTTGTTGATTTGCAATTCCTTCAATTGTGCTTCAACTCTGTTACTGGCGAATTTGCTATTGTTCAAACTGAACAAAATCTCATCCTTCTTTTCGCCGGTGGAATCCGTCTCAGTGCTTATAAAGTTCAAATTGATACCTGTTTGTTGTTTGAAAAACGAACCCAACTTACTGGCGTACCCCAATGTCAAATTCTCCAACTTCTCCAAATCTTCATCCAATTCATCCAAGTATTTGTTTGTGTTTTCATTGACAGATTTCATGATGGTACCTGATTTCTCCTTTAATCCATTGATATCCTCATCTTTCAATGGTAACTTTGTTTGCAGCGCCTCTAGATTCTTACCCAAATTGTCCTTTGTCTCAGCTAGTCTCTTTTGAGCTTGCTCTTTGGTTTCATTGAATGTCTTTTGTGTCTCAGAGATGTAAGATGGTAAATTCTTTTGGAAGTTGCTTAATAACCCATTGAATGAACTCCAACCCTTTTGTGTGTTTTGTTCAAGGTTGGACAACACGTCCTCAGCCTTGGATTCTAAATTGTTAACCAATTCATCAGTCTTCGCATCCTTGTGTTCGGACTCAACTTTTTGTTCAGTGACTGGATCGTAGAATTCCATGGTATATATTCAAAAAAGGAAACAATTCTATTTGTATATATGTTTAATGCTAGTGACAACAATGGCACAACCCTTTTCCTACATGGTAACCTGTTGTAACTAATCAATCAGTCAAATCGTCTTCTTTCCCTTTCTGTGGTCGCCAACTTTTTTTTGTAAGTCTGGTGCACACCAGCCACTTGAGATTATTAAATTTTTGGTAAACTACTGCAAAAGTGGCACGGCAAAGTGGTGAGTTGTGGCTTGGGTTTCCGGTTGAGGGTGTCAAATTGGAAGAAGAAGAAGAAGAACCGGGAAGGAATTGGTTAAGTGATATCTGTGTATTTAAGGGTAGGTTCCAGTTTACTTATAATTTATCATCCATTCCGTTCAGCAATGACAGAGTTAACGTTAGATCCATTGACTCCACCGATCAAGTTCTCGAAGATTGAGTCAAATGTGTACAGAGGTGCTCGTCCCAGACCGATCAATTACAGGTTTTTGAAACGGTTACATCTGAAGACCATGATAGCATTGATACCGGAGAATATCACTGAGGAGACAGATCCAAAATTCCATCAATTCATTACAGAGAATGGCATTCATTTAATTCACATTGAAATAAACAAGGACACTAAGGACAAGGGGAAGAAAAGAGGCATCGCCATAGATCAGACACAAGTGATTCAGATATTAGAGGTGATATTGAACGACAAGAACAACCCCACAATGATCTTTTGTAACAATGGAGGACAATTGACATCGTTGGTGATAGCGTGCTTGAGAAAATTACAATTCTGGTCATCGGTGTCTATTTACAATGAATTTGTCAATTACGGTACCACGATAAACCATAACGATAGATTGTTCATTGAGAATTTCAAGGCTAGATTGAAATTGCCCAAAGTGGAGGACAGAGTCACTTGGATTTGGAATGGGATCAGTACGAACGTTATCGAAAACCATCCGACTTTACAATTAATCGAATCCGACGGTTGAACACTTTTGATTACACCCCTTCCATTCTTTTCTCCCTGTATTTTTACTGTTACATTAGTTAAATAAATGAAAAAAAACATTTAAATTTTGTTTATTTTATACAAATAGTACGAAGTCAGTCACTTACTGAAACAGTAATCCAGCAGCTAGTTCCACGTTGTTGTTACTTTGAATCAATGCTATTTCAGCTTGTTTCTTATCAAATCCCAAGTCAACTAATTGCTGTACTTTAGCAGGATCAGCCTTTGGTCTTTGCACGGGTTGTTGTTGTTGTTGCTTACTGTTACCACCACTAAACAATGGTAGATTTAATTTAGGCTTTTTATTATTATTATTATTATTATTAACTGTTGTGGTAGTTGTACTTGTAGCTGTAGCAGGTTGGTTTGATCCGAGTCTAACTCCCTGCGATGGAGCAGTGGAACTTGATCCAATGGCAGGAGCATTAGCGGCATCGAGAGCAACTTGACCTAATTCATCTGGGCATTCATTTTCACTTAAAAATGGAGTTTCAACGTCATCAATGATCAATTTGTTTCTTTTCAGATCCACGATTGCTTGGTATCTTCTTAACATGTCCAACCCTAGTAACATTTGAACGTGGGTGTCAATGACACTGAACCCACACGGGAAAAATCCACCTTCAATTTTCAACGGAGCCGAATGGATTCTACCTAAAATGGCAGATGTACCAACACCCTTAGCCTCACCAAAGAATCTCTTATCTATCAATCTAGATAGTCCAGCTGCCTCAGCTAGTTTCGGGGATATAATTGTCTTCTGAGCACCAGTGTCAACAAATGCCTTCACTGGATGACCGTTGACTTCAACATGAATGTACAACATGTGGATACTAGTGAATGATTCAGGAGATTCCTCGTATGCAGTGGCCATGTTTTCATCGATCGCTTTTCTGTTGATCATCTCAAGGATCTTCTCTTGGTTCTCTGGGTTTTGTTCATCTTGTTCACTCCAATTAGGAACAGCTGCCCGTTGAGCAAACATCTTCAAAAAAGCATCTTGGAATTTCAGTTTATCTTTGATCAATGGTTTTAAAATTGGATCTATCTGTGCTTGTAATGCAGGATTTTGTAAGAGCTGTTGACGAACTCTTTCAATTTCTTGATCCATTCCTGCTGGTGGGACATTTGTAGTAGAGGAAGTGGTAGAAATTGGTTGCTTTTGCAACATTAACAAGGAATCATCATCTAACTTCAAATCTGATAACACTTTAGATGTTGTTAAATTCAATGGTTTCCCCTGGTAGAATAACCTCTGTTGAGTTGGATTGATATCTGTCTCAGATTCCAAATACGATTGAAAGTCAGGAATTGTAAAGTCATCTGGAAGCTCAATGTTTAAAATTTTATCCGTTGAGTCCACTGTGATTGTGATCTTCATTGTTGTAGTGGTTATGTTTTATTTATTGTACAGTTTAATGAATAAATTGGTCAAGGGTTTGTATGTGTGTGTGTCTGTGTGTAGAAAGGTCCTTTTTGTTTTGAAGGCAAAGGCGAAAAAAATCGACTTCAAAAACAAACAAGAGAAGGCACAAAAGTCGGACTTTTTTTCTTTGATTACTAAACAAGAAAAGGAAGTAGTTATATTTATTTCACTGTGAAATGTGATTCCTCTCTCCCCCGTTCCACATATCAATACTAACTAAATAACAGTAATTATCTACATACTCAACAATGACTGTTAAAAGAAGCACTAGGATACGAAATAAACCAAAGGAATCAGGTACCGATGAACCAGTGGTGAAACGGGTGAAAAGGGCTAATACTAAGAGCAAATCAACGGGGACAACACCGAAAGCTGGAGCTGAACCTGTTTCTATAACCACTTCAGACAGTAAAATCATTCCAACATTGAAATACTACAGTGAAGGTAATCAGTTGAAATTACCGAATGAGTTTTACAAGACCCATTCTGATGAATTTATCAAGGGTTTACAATTTATCATCGATAAGGATCCATCGTTGTTACCTATTATCGAATCAAACGGTCCATTTGGAGTTCATTTACTTGGAGACGATAAATTGCAAAGAGATGAAAATTATTATTTCCATAAACTAGTGGACAGTTTAGTGTCCCAACAATTGAGTGGTAAGGCTGCAGCATCGATAAGAAGGAAATTAGTTGACCGTTTAAGTGATACCACTCAAAGAGCCAATGACACATTACCCGAGCCTGCAGTGTTTTTCCAGACATCAGATGAAGACCTACGAGCATGTGGGTTATCGATGAGAAAGATAGAATACGTTAAGGGGTTAGCTAAATGTTTCATCACGGATGAACCCACCGATTTACAATTATCCAGTGACTACTTTGAAACCACAGAGTCGGAACAAATCGACAGGGATTTACAAACATTGAAAGGCATAGGACCGTGGTCATGTTCGATGTTTTTATCGTTTGCATTAGAGAGATTAGATGTGTTTGAAATTGGAGATTTAGGTATACGAAGAGGGCTGTTCAATTATTTGAAACAAAGACCCGAATTAACTGATGAATTGACGGCAATGTTTAAAACGGGACAATTACAAAGAAACGAGACAAAGCCAAAAAAGTACAAGGACAAGTATCCACTTGATTATGATATAGTCGATGCCGTCACTGATCAATTTAAACCGTATAGAACCATATTAATGCTGATTCTTTGGAGAATCAGCGATACAACTATTGAAGCATTAGGTAAACGATAAGGATGTTTATTTTTTTTGTTTTTTTTTTTAAAAAAAAATATAATTAATATGTATTTATATACTGTAAGAAAAGAAATGAAATTATCGGAAAGTAACACAACATCTCCTTGAAACTATTGTATAAGTTTATCATCTGGAATGTCACCACCTGGCACAATCATAGCTAAATTTCTAGAATTCAACAACATTCTAGATTTATTTGAAATCAATTTGTATTTCCCCACATTGGAAGTGTCATCTGTAGATGATGGTATTTGTAATTCAAATTCTTTAGCGTCTTCTAAGACAATGTTAACGAAATCATCAAATCCAACCAACTTTCCAACGAATTCTCTATTGTTTGTCAAAATGGCATGAATGGATGAACCTATACATTTATCGATTAATTCCAATGGAATGATGTTATTTATAGTCTCTTGTGTTTCTGTAGTTTCTGACATTGTATAATTAAATTGAAAACGATTTGATTTGATTTGATATGATATATTATACCACAACCAAACCCAATAAACCAGTAAAACCCACTAAATAGATAAAATGTACCGTCGAACGAATTCTCAAACAAAAAAGTCTTCCAGTATAGTACTGAGTCGATCGACGTCTGTCAAACACAAATCGACGCAAAAAAAGACTTTGTGTCAACTTACTCGTCGCAACAACAACACGAAAGACAGCTGGAATGGATGGGCAGGTTTCAATCAATTGCTAATGGTTGAAGGCAATATAATTGCGTTGTGAATCGATTAAAAGTACATCCACTGCAATATCGATATCAATTTTCCTGGATTTTAATTTATTGTACAAATTAGTTGCCATTTGTCTCTACGATAAAGGAATAAAAGAACAAACGAAGATTAAAGAGGAAAGTGTCACAGTCACAAAGGACAAAAAAAAATCCCTTCTCCCATATCATTCATTACCCTTCTAACTGATTAACTAATACAAATACACTTGCAATCATGTCTGCTCCGGAAGTTAAAAGAGCCACATCTAGACCACAACATTTGTCGATTAGACCATTGACCATTTACGATGCTAAGTTAGTGATAGATTTGGAGAAGATTGGGTTCCCAGAGAGTGAAAGAGCCAGTGAAGAAAAGGTGAAATACAGATTAACTGTGTGTCCTGAACTTTGCTCAGGATTGTTCATTAGAGAATTTGAAAAATATCCATTGAAATCCGGAGACTCTGATGAATCCACTTTACCACCTGCTAAGTCTACTATAAAATCTGAGAGATTAATTGGTCACATTTTAGCTACAAAGATATACGACAGCAACATAACAGAGAGATCCATGATGATTCCAAAATTGACCAAGGATAATTTACCTGATTTAGATGTGTTGGAGAATGACAAGATCGGTCACGTTGAAAATTCTAGAAATCTAGGTATCCATTCCCTTGTCATTGACCCTGAATTCCAGGGACTGAAATTGGGTTCTCTGTTGTTACAGGATTACTTACAAAAATTAAACCAACAATTTGTCTCTGATAGAGTCATCATAATTGCCCATGCTAATTTAAAGAAATTCTATGAAAACTTGGGTTTCATCGATACAGGTGTCAGTGAATGTAAGTTTGGTGGTGAGGAATGGCATGATTTACATTACATTTTAACCCATGAAGAAGACGAAGACGATATGTAACGATGATAATAACGGCGGATCATATACCATACTGTCAAATTGTTCAATGTTTACCTTTTTTTTTATTGCTTCTTTACTTTTATGAAATTGGGTTCCACGACATGACACTGTGTTTTTAATTTTGAAGTTTTATGATTATTTTTAATAATAATAATATTTTTTTTTGCCCTTTTGTTTGTCTCCTTATTTTACGATGGGTTTTAATGTAAAAAATAAATTAAAATAAAAAACACAAGAACGTATATTTTAATAAATTTAATAAAAATACAAAGATTAATTGGTGAAGGGGTGGGTGGATAGGTGGATGGATGGATGGATGGATACGTCACTGTTCAGTTATATGGATCAAAGAATCTACCAATCCAATGACCTCTAAACACTCTCATTCCAAAACTGGTGGAATTTTGGAAATCACCCTTCAATCTAGCAGTGATCATCTTCTTCTCAGCTCTGATCATGTACTTCTTAAACACTGTAAACGACACAATGGCATACATCAATCCAAGAATCAAATCCAATCTCCAATGGTGATCCAAGTACATGGTAGCCCACCATTGTAACACAACGAATAAAAACATACCAATCTTTGGGAAATTCCAATTAGTGTACCAACTGATGAAGAAAAAACATTGAACAGCCATAGCTGAATGGAGAGATGGTAATGCACCAAACACAATTGGTGATTTATGGAACCCCTTCGATGTCATATGAGTACCCATAGCCACATCGACTCTGACCAATCCAGCAGCGTAACCTGGCATATCGTAATTAGCCTGAGCGTCTTCACCGTAATTATGGATAAACCAAGGTGGAGCGTTTGGGAACAACAAATGAGTAAACACACCGGCAATGTTTTGAGAACCCAACGCCATGGAGAACCATTTCAATGCACCTTGTGTTTGAAACACGTACAAATAGATAGCTGTGAACAACGGAGCAAAGAAATGGAACAACACATAGGACACCCAAGCAGTGATATCCAATGACTTAGTTTGGTATTGATGGAACGAATGGTCAAAGTTCAACAATGCCCAACAAGTGGCAAACAGCAACGGTGGAGCAAATGAGATACAATTCTTTGGCAAGTAAATTATCGATTGTTTCTCTTCAATGTCAAATGTAGCGGAATTAGACGATGAAGACGATGACGATGAAGACGACGATGGTGATGGATCCGTCACAGTGTGGCTACTATTTGAAGCCTTCTTCAATGCGACACCTGTTTGACTTTCCAAATCAGTCATGGCAATGTGTTCCTCGTCATCATCATCATCGTCGTCGTCAATGGTGAACGAAGACGAAGAATTGACCAACCCACCACCAGATTCACCTGGATTCACAGTGATCTTGGATGCCAATTTACTTCTGAAAAACACAACCCGTTCATCGACAAAGTACCATTTGACCCATAGTACATAACTGATGCCAATGGTCAACAGCAATGAGATATAACTAGACACTCTAGCCATGTCAAACACAAACAGATCCAAATTCTTCGCCAATCTGACATTTATCGTTGGTCTGATATCATTTGGAATGTGACCTGCTTGTTTAAAGATAAACAACCAAATAAACACTGGGGAGAAATTGATAAAGAAATTCAGAGCAAATCCAAAGATATTTCTTTTCTTATTCAATGCTGATGTTATAAGTCTCTCTACCACTTTGTAAAGAAACAGAGGGATGGCAAACACAATCATTGATAATTTCACCATGATTTGAGTTATGTATGTATATATGATATTATGGTATTATAAATGCAATTTAGTGGTACAAAAAAGGAGTGTGTGTGAGTGTGTGGGTGTGTATTGTATAGTATAGTATAGTATAATGCAATGATTTATTATAATTATTATAATCGATGTCTATTTATTGAGTAAAGTTGATCCTTAATGTCAAATCTTGTCCATATATATTAAAGTTATTTCGAAACAGAGGGGACTATTCAAGCAAACGAAACAAATATATGTTATGTTATGTTATGTATATTTCCACGATTGATTGATTGATTCTATGTAAACAAGTTGAGAGCAAAAGATAATATGGTATAATTTAATTTGATAATCCAGTCCCGTGCAAGGATGATATGATGATTAAAAAGACACAATTATAGAGATATAATGTGTTTATCGATTAAATCAATAAGTACTATTTATATGTACTTATAGTAAGGGGTCTTTTCTTATTATTGAAAGGGTCTTTTTCTTTTCTTCCAACACCCAATTAAAAAAAAAAATCCAAGTGAAGGGGGGAAGTTTTCCAGGTTGGTTATTTGTTTATCCTTTAAAGAGAAGGCAACAGGGTGGAGGAATAAAAAAAAAAGATAATGAAAGATCAAAGGGACCAAATGAATGAACAAACAAACGAAACGAAATTAAACTCTACTATAAATAAACATACACATACAAATAAATAGTTGATTCTCATTAATCAACAAAGAGACATAAACAAAAGACAAAGACGAAAAAAAAAATTTTTTTTTCCTGAAAACCGCAAGCGAGCCAGCGAGCCAGGCAGGCAGGCTGAGGAGACGGTAAGTTAGTTGCCTTGCGCGGTGGTTTTACCGCGTCTCTCTCTTTCTTTGACAGCAATGTATGTAGATGTGATGTAGACAAACAATAGGTACTGTGTCACGTGACTATAATAAGAATGAAAATAAAACAACAATAATAATTTATTGTATACTATTAATTAGAAACAAAGATAAAACAAAAAGGAAAGCATAATACAAACAAAAGAAACAAAGGTAAAGAAAAAGATAAAAATAAAAAAATAAGAATAAAGATGATGAAAACGTTCATTAAAAGAAAGGATAAAAAGACAAAAAAAAAAAGGAAAAAAAAGAGTAAACAAAAGAGTCGTATCATTAAATCATAAAGAGGGTAGAAGTTCACATTCAAGTTCAAATAGATCCGTTATTTAATACACTTAATTGATAAGATATATTGTTCAATTTCCATAGTAATGCTACATTTAACACCAACAACATGATCAATAACTTTGTGTTTAAATTCAATGCTTGAACGTCCTTGACTAATGCAGCTAATGGTGCCTCCAATGCCTTAATATCTCTTTCAAATTTAGCACGTCTCTCTGCTGCCTTACTGACACCACCGGCACTGGACTTGCCCTTGCCTCCCTTACCACCAGCACCAGTCTTACCTATTTGATCAGAGGACTTTTCATTGATGACACTTGGAGATGGAATCTTCTTTGACTTGACAGATGATCTGTAACCCTCGGTTGGAATGAATTTGGGTAATTCCCGTTTAACTGTGTCACCAAACTCTTGTTGACCAGACGCTGTGGATTTGTCAATGATACTCTTTAACCATGAGGATCCCTTCCAATTGATGTAATACGCAACGATCAGTCTAGTCTTGTTGTTCTCCGCCCAAGTGAAAATGTATCTAGTGACAACTTCAAATGCTCCACCACTTGGAACACTAGGTGTTCTACTGATACTGATAACTTCAAGGTACTTGTCAAAATTTAAATTTTCAATTACTTCAACCACTTCCACTCTGGTGGACTTTGGTCCCATGGAATAATTCAATTTCTTTTCGTAATCGTACTCTCTAGTTGGTTTATCTTCAAATTCCTCGTTGTTGATGAATTCACCATAATCCGAGTAATTGTACCCATCCGTCAATGTCATCACATGTTGATGGAATTTCAAATCATTAGCATCGAAAATAGTCTTGTACACCAATCCAACAGGACCATCAAACACTTCATCGACAATGATATTCTCATTGAGCTTAGTGAAATCATGACTATGTTCTGATGGAACATGTTGTAAAGGTCCTTGAATGACAATTCCAGGTGCGTTATCGTCTTCATCATCTTGTTCAGCGTCATTGGTGTCTTCAATTTCACTCAGAATGTTCCCCTTGCTTATTCCTGACCCATTACTACTGTCCTCGTTCTCAGACCCGGATTCATCGTCATCGTCGAATTCATCCTCGTCAATGGTGAATATATCGTCCTCAATGAGTTTCTGTCCAGATTTATTGTTTGAATCGGCACTGGATTCAAACAAATCAATGTTTCTTAGTTTCTCATGATTTCTTTCACTTAAACTGACAGATTTCGACCAAACGGTCTCTAAGAAGTTCAATGTCGAATCTCTTGACAAGAAACTGGCAAATGAATGTCTGGAATCCTTACTCTCCACGGAAATTCCGTTAGGGAACACACCAGCAGTGGACCGTTTCTCAAATGATGTAATCTCATCTAACGAAATGACTAACGTCGTCACCCATCCTAATAAATTAGAGTTAAAGCAAAGAAAATGTTCTGAAATGTACAATCTACCTTGCAACAAAATCTCTCTCGACAATGCACAACTGAAATCATCCAACAATCTATCATCCTCAGGAACTGTTTTAAACAATGCATGGAAATCAACGTTTCTCTTTAATGATGCGTACCTGTACTGTGTGTCCAAGAATCTTTCATTTGTGTACACCTTAGGATCGTAATCCAACAAATTAGCAGACTTCACAGAAATTGGAGATGATAACACATCAGAGTTGATACTGCCACTGTGGTTTCTTGATCCATCTAATCCACTAGACACTGGAGTCTTTGGTGCAGACACCTTTCTAGATGATTTTCTATAACTAATAATCTCTGTGGTTCCATTGAGAACTTCAGTGTTGATGACCCCCTCGGTGTAATCCTCATCCAAGTTGTCATCGATCAAATCACCTGCCTTTCCCCTGGTCGGTGTAGGTAATGTATACATTGATCCGACACTCATTTCTGAATCTGTTCTAGAATGGCCATTTGTTGTTCGTAAAGTGGCTAAATTTCTTATACTTGACATAAATGTAGATGGTGATTTCTGTAAAGGTGTTGTAGTGGCGGTAGTGACATCACCGGCATTACTGTCATCAACGTCTTCGTTATCGGCATCTCCTTGTTGTTGTTGTTGTTGTTGTTGGTCCTTGCCATTTGCAACTTGGTCCACATTTGATTTGCCAAATTCTTCCTTGTCTGGATCAACAATGGCAAGACTCAGTGCACTGGATGTGGCAGATGGAATAGACGTCAATTCTCCAGTTGATTCAGCCTTCAGTATTTGGTCGATTTGTTCCAATGAATCAGATCCATTTTCATTGATTGTATGAGACGTTGTATGGACATCGTGTTTAGTTGTGGCAGGTCCAGCAGGTAGTGACTTTGTCACTGCTATTGGATTTGATGACAGTGAATTACCGGACCTAATGGAACTGACCGAAGACGAAATCACAGATGAATTGTCGTTAGTCGATCCATTGGTAGTGGTGGATCCATTACTGTGAACAATGTTGTTGTGGATGGCTAAATGAACGTCCTTGCTGTAACTGGAAGAGATCGGTAACGCTGCAGTGGCACTCCCATTCTTCTCCACCAGTGGGGATTGTAATGATGGTGATTCCATTGTAGTGGCTCTCAATTCGTCAATGGTGGTGATAACGTCAACTGTATCGTCATCCGGTAATCTCGGTGTGTCCACTGAGACTTTTCGTTTCTTCTGTTGGTCGTTTTGATCGAAACTCTTGTACACAAAGGGTACAGGAGTTCGTGGTGATGAATCAAACTGATAAGCGTCAGCCATTGTTCTCAAAATCTATTATATGGGGTCTTTTTCTATGAAATATTTGATCAAATCAATTGATGTTTATATGACAAAGGAAAATTAAATAATTCAACGTGGGCAAAAATGTTTAATAAATAGCTGTGTAACAGTGATGAATATGTATATGATAGACAATTGATATGGATAATCAACACGCACACACAGTTGGCAATTGTGGAATTGAAAGACTAGGAATCATTTAAAACTTAACCAATCGAAATTGTTAATAAAGAACCACTGCCAAAAAGAGAGTAAGTGAATGAGAGAAAAATCGCTGCTAAACAAAATTTAAACGACGGTTGCTTCGCTGAAGGGGGGAGTTGAGAAAGTTGGTTGGTGAGGACCCAAGGGTGGGTGGAGAGCAAAAGAGAGAACAATGAGATCAATGAGATCAATCAAAGAAGATGGCTGATTTAAATTACGTTTGTTGCAAAGTGTATGGTATTTATTTGTATTGTTATAATAAACTGGTACACATGGATATTTAATATAATACATAAAAAAGGTCTAATTTGGGTATCACGTTAACATCTTCCCGACGTCAATTTCGGTCTTTAAACATCTTCTGAATCTTTCCTCCACTTCCAATCTACTCTTGACGTACTTGTACTCATTCTTACAAATCAACACCCTCAAGATCAATTCTCTCTCGTGCATCATTGATTCATAGTCACTGCTTTGGTATTTAGCATTGGAGTACAATTTAGGTAGCATTATCTCATTGATGGTGCTCCAAATGACATCATAACTTATCTTTAATTCTGCAACTTCATGTCTGAACAAACTGTACAGTCTTAAAAACTGTTCAAATGGTGGATGAAGCGTGCCATCCAACACTTTCTGTGTGTTTTTAAACATATCGTTGAATTTACAACACCATTCAATGACTCTAGTGAAATCCTGTTCACTGGTGGTGACTTTTTTAAACCGTAAACTGGTAACTGTAGCTCCACTGTTAGAGAACATCATCGATGCTCTCTTGTTTAACTTGGTATTGATCAGTTGTGATAAAATCGATATTCTAGGAAGTAACAAATTAGCAGCGGTGTTTAACACTTTAATCCAGATTTGTTTCACAATCTCATCGAATAAATTAGTCTCTAAATTATCGTATAAATCAACAACGTTAAACTGCAATTGATGAAGATACGGATCAACGACATCATCTACAAGCTTGGAGTAACCCTTGTACCCCTGTTGTAAATTAGGTGGATTCAATTTAATGCTGTTTTGTAAATAACTCTTTGTGAAAATTTCAGCCTTCATCTTGGTGGTGAACTTGTCGATGAACATCTTGATACATCTGTCTTGAACCAGTTGTATGCTTTGCTTGCACTTCTCTAATAAGTACATTGGATCATCCTTGATAGGTTCGATTTCAATGGTGAAATTGATAAACCCTGAATTGGGTGTGAGTTTATACTTGCAATCTTGATACGGTGATTGGAACTTTATTCTATGGTTGATGACCTTGTACACTTCATTGTTATCGGCATTGATGATCTCCAACCCAACATTGATGGGTTTCCGACCATGACTCAAATCTCCACTGATGACAACTTGAAATTCTTCATTCCAATCAGGGTCAAAATCATTGTACACACATCTAGTAGTGTGATTTCTGAATATTCCATGTAATTTACAGTATAAACTGACTGGGTTCCCTGATTTATCCTCAACGTTACCTGCGTTTTGAATGGTCAAGTTGATTAATTGATCGTTACTGTTATCTAAACTTTTGTAGAAATCGGAAAATTTTCCCAGATCCTTTTCATAGTGTTTCTCTGTTAAAATTTGAAACACCTTGTTGATGTTGTTCAATGCAGTACACGATCTGTCGTATGTGATGTTGGTGTTGATAGTGTCAGTGTTGTTGTCATGCCCTATGGCCAAGTGACGATCATTGATCAAGTGAACGAACCTATTCAAGATCAAATTAATGTATTTTGATAACATATTAGTGATCACTTTAAACAAGTTTAAATTCAGCACAGCTTGTTGATGGTCCTCTTTCAATTTCAAATTATCCACAATTTTCTTATAAGCATCACATAGATCAATGATATTCGACACAGATTTGCTGTAACTGCATTCATCCAATTTTATCAATTCCTTATCATCCTTAACAATATCCTCCACTTGTTTATCGGCTTCATCATTCCAAGAATTGATTAAACTGTTCACATCTTTAAACAGATAACTTTGATAATCAAGTGGGATCTTAGTTAATTTAGTGAATGTCTGCAACGCTCCTAACATTAATAATAGGTTGTCTTTAATCACTGGATGATTACTCAAATACGGTCTAAGCACAGGTAACAGTTCATTGTGTATCTTGTCGATAAATATCGTATCTAAATGTAGTGTTTCATTGATTGACTTGTTTTGTAATCTCCAATCTTGGACAATGCCCAAATCGTAATTGCACAGATCCAGGTATCTAAACACATCTTTCACTGTTGAATGTTGTTTCAAATCATATGTGATGAATCTTTCATTCAATGCACGAGAAAAGGCGTTAACTATGAATTCATCCTTGATGTCTGGGATTTGTAAACGGTTCAAAATCTTCAGACAATCATTAAACTCGCCAATATTAGTGAACATATGATCAATGGCACTTTCAAATTGAGACTTATAACCGGCAAATAACGATGTGTGGAATCTAGTCAATTGATTGTACTTAACACTAGGCCATTGATCGAATGGCAAGTAAATTGGCATCGATGCAGTAGCCAACGAGGACACTTTTTCAAGATCTTCCGATCCATCAAATTTCAACCGTGTGATGAATCCCAGATACACATCAAATGGATCAGTTTGCCAAATTTTGAAACATGTGAGTAAACTTTTAAAGAATGTTTCATTGATCTTACCTGATACGATCAATTCTGCACAGAATTGAATGACAGAGTCCATATCTCTTGGAATGTACTTGAATTCTTGTACAGTTGATGCATTACTGGTAGAATCTGGTTGTAATAGTGCCACTAAGTGTGAGTTTTGTGATTTAATCTGGGTCAACCAATTGTTCCAACTCTCGACATTGGGGAAATCTTTCTGTGTGTACAATTGGTGGAGACCAGTTGACTTTGATTGTAGTTGCTTGCACACAAATTCCTTGTTGATTTGCTTTGATAACGATGTGATGTGTAAATTCAATGTATGTTGGTCCATATCAAAGTGTTTCACTATGGCCTTCTTCAAATCTGGATCTGTGATATCTGTAGGTTTCACTGTAAACGTTTGTCGTAGAATGTTGGACCGTTTATTACACAGCATTTCTTCGTGGTTGTAGTAACCGACCCTGTAACAACATACAAGCAGCACATCGATCAATTGAACATGGGTGATGTAATGTTCCTGGATACCATACAATTTATTCACATAGGTGTCATATATTCTCAATAATTCATTGATCCGTTTCGATTCCTTCAATGTTGCCAAATGAATCGTTACAATGTCATTCAAAATAGTGATCGTTTGTTTAGACAATTTCAATTGGTTAAACCCCGGCTGAGTCGATATCGATCGAGACGATACAACATCGAACAAGTACTTCAATGTTTGATACTCCTTGTTTCGATGTAACGACGATGAGATCTTAGACGATGATTTAACCACAGTGGATTTGCTTGGAGGGTTGATGTTGATATCATGGCTGAGTGATGAAATCTTCACCGATCTGTACGATTTGTCCACCAACAATTGAACTTTCAAATAATAGTCCAATATGTAATCTTTTAAAAACTGATCATTAGACATTATATATCAGAAACTGATTTGAAATGGGTTATCTTAGTTATTACCTATGGATGAACAATACATGGGGGGGGGTGGTGGAAAATTAAGAAAAAAAATCGTTTTCAAAAAAATTAATATACAGAAAGTTTGTAAAATAGATAGAGATACACATACAAAGCTAAAATAGATACACACTCATAGACAGATTTCATTCCTCTTCACTCACTTCTTCCTCTTCCTCTTCTTCTTCCTCTTCTTCCTCGTCTTTCACTGGATCTTCTTTTTTTAATTGTAATTGTTCTTGTTTAACATCGTTACCGTCATCCGATTCATCATCCACGACAAAATCACTGTCAACATCGTCGATTTCACCATCGCTTGGCACACCGTTCTGCCGTCTCAAGTTTTTCAATTCCTCCAATGTGACTGGTCTTGTCATTTCCTTCACTTTACTGGCAATTTTAAAGAAATGGAATTTTTTCCCGAATGCCTTTGCCATCTTTTCATCAGAAATAATCTCTCTTTTATCATCTGGATTTTGTAACCCGTTGTCCTTAATGTACTTCCACACCATCTTTGTGATATCGGGTTTATTCTCGTAATCACTACATTGTAAAAATTCCTTCAATTTTGGATCCACTTTGTACGGTTGAAAGAACCCCTTCATGGCTCTTCTCAGTTTCATCGTGGATTTCTTTGATTGTTCCTTTTGTGCCTTTGTGGATCGTTTAGTGACTTTACTCACTTTACTCTTGTTTATGGATTGGTTCAACTTTGCAGCCAATAGTCTGTTCTCCTTTCGTAGTTCATACAATTCCGTCTTTAAGTCCTTCTCTTGCCCTTGTGCATCAGCCACTAAATCGTACCTTTGTAATATCAATTCATTCATTTTCTTTTTGTCCTCTCTACTGGTGAATTCTGTATCGTACAATGCTTCAACTGCCTTTCTGATCCTTCTAGTGGTCATCTCCTCCAATTTGGACACTTTTAAAATAGCATCAATTGTCGGGATGTACAGTTCAACACCATTGGTTCCTGGTTGAGGCATTGTATATAATTGGCTGTGTAGTGTAATAGTGTGTACAGTAATTATTACCAAAATAAGAACAGGTATTCTGACATATTTAAAGGGATAGAGAAAGTTAAAAACCGTTTTTTTTTGGTAATTTCTCTCTCTCTCTCTTGTTGCCTGCCTCACAATTTTGAATTTTGAAATTTTTTTTTGTCGGTATTACTAGTTAAGTTATACAAAGATTTATGGAAACAGGGGGGGGGAAGGAGGGTCTATTAATCTGTATTACACATACAATTGATAATAATCGTATCGGTTTATAAGTATATAAAGACAAAACAATATATTGTCTATTTATTACATAACTGTCAGATAACTATAAAATTATAGATATATGTAGAGGGAGGGGGGAACAAAAAGTAGGGGAATGGATGATCTCTAAAAATACAAGGTAGAAAAGATGATTATGCAAAACCTGAAGGATACAAACAAACTAAGATACTCGACACAGAAATCATTATTTCTTATCCAAGTTTCTTCTTTGTTGTAATTGGTTCTTCTTGACTAATTTCACTCTTTCCATTCTACTCAATTTTCTTGGATCAATCAACTCATCTTCAGGAGATTTGTGTTTGCTTTCATCAACTTCCACCAACCATTGGTCATCCAACTTCTTGTTGTTACCCTTGTAACCCCATTTATTGACCCATTCTTGTTTATCCTCGTCAAAGATCAACTTACCGTCTTTACCCTTCTTTTGAATACCCTTCTTTCTAGCGAATAATTCCCATTTGGTTGGCTCCTTACCCTTTGGAATGGATTTTTCTCTTGGTAATTGGAACGTTGGATCTGGTAGTTGAATCAAAGTTATTGGGGTTTCACTTTTATCGGTGTTTGTAGTGGTGGAGTTCTTTGTCAATGGTAACGATAACACTTGATTTATCAATAATTGAACATTGTCTCTGGTGACAGATTTCAAGTAAGCATTCTTGGAGGCCTCATCCTTGGAAATCTCATGTGCATTTAATGGATTAGTGTCATACACTGCTAAATTACCCAAATCATATGTCACTGGGATTGGTTTATCGACTGTCACAGGTTTACTATTGAAAAAAGTTTTTTTTTAATAAGGGTATATTGTTAGTATTTCCATGGTGTTGTTCAAAAAAAAAGAAACATTAAAATGAAATTTCAAAAATCACAAAATAGTAACATACAATTCCTTCTTGTCAGACATTTTAAATGATATTATTAAAAGGTATAATCTTTTGAATAAACCCAAAATCTAACAGGAAACAAGGTAATTTACATTAGTATAGTAATGCTATTTACTTATATTTTATAAACAAAAAAAAAAAAAAAAAAAAATTCCGAAAACATCTGTACACCATATACAGGTAATCGAGTCCTATCTTATTTAATTTAATTTTTTTAGTGGTTCTTGTTTAGATATTTACAAGAAATTTTCATTAATGTATGTACGTAGCTATGAATATAAAGAAAGGGGTTGAATGTATATGCGGAAAACAGTAAATGTAAATGTATATGTATAGGTAATCTAATTAAGCACCTGGAGCTGCAAGATTGAATCCATTAGTTCTTAAACCAGCAGACACTTTATTCTCTAAGATTTCACAATCATCTATTGTGAACACCATAATTTCATCATTCAAATCATTCAATTCAAAAATAAATAAACCAGTTAATATTCTTTCGTAATCATCGTCCAATTTAGCGCCATGCGATGAATTATCAGTTTCATTCACCGAATGGGTGGTGGTGGAGGAGGAGGAGGAGGAGGAAGAGGTGTTTGTATTTGTGTTTGGTGATATCGATCCATCACCATCAGCTCTAGCCACACCGTCCCCACCATTGTGAGATACAGACCCTAACCCATTCTTGCCATTCTTTTCGTGGGTGAATTTCAAAGGGTTTATCAATCTGGTAATGTCTGCATGGTCGAAATTGAACGAACCTTTGCTGGCATTGGTCGTTTGTGAATCGTTTAAATGGGGGCAACCTGTGATACACGTTCTCCATTTGAAGATGATCTTTGTAGTGTAATTTGACACGAATTGTTTGTTTATTGAATCCATGTTAGCCATTTCAATCAAATTGTTATTGATTGACATATCGATCAAATCGTTGTCGCAAAGACAAGAATCTGTCGGTTCAATCACCTGAATGTTAGTTATGTGAAGCTTTGTCGTGGGGTTCAAGTAAAACGATGTCAATGCCAAGGTGATAGTTTTAAGTGTAGTGGTACAAATCATGTACCCTTTAAACACAGGTAAATTAGGGTATTGAATCGGTAAGATCCGTAACGTCACATCTTTAGCCAACACTTCAGACGGTAAATTCTTGCTCAACAAATCAGGTACTTCATTTTGAAGTATCTGTAATGTTCTTCCAACATTGACTTTCCTCTTCAACCGTTCATTGTTGATCTTATGCTGTGAAGTGGTTTGTAATGGAACATGGGTCTTTTGAATTCTCACCACTGAATGGGAAGAATGCCTATGAATAGTTGGTGTCACAGTAACGTCGTGTCTCCAATTCCGTAAATGTTGATACAAATGATGATGATGTTGTTGTTGTTGTTGTGAATTGCAATGTTGATGGTGGTACAATTTACTAGACCGGTAACGGGGACCGTTGTTCAATGGAGTTGAGATCGGTGTTTGTTCAATTGATATTATCCTGTTGAGTTGTTTCAACTGATGGGAAGACAACGCATTTGTCAACTTCATTGCTATTGCCAACAATCAAATTCTTACACAAACTACGTGTAATGGTATTGGTACATGTATGTATGTGAATGCATGAACTTTAGCACCCAGTCATATTTTATATTCAATCAAATCTCTTTACCTTTTACCTCGTGCCATTATCATTATTTATATGTGAGCACTTTTGCGTCTTTTTCTGTTCTGTCTCGCCTTCGTCTATCGTCTATCGTCTCCACTAGTGAGCGTCGATTGGTCGATTCGAAATTTAAAAAAAAGTCTCTGTATGCACAGCCTTGAAAGGATTTTAAAAAAATATATAAATCAAGGCAGTGCTAATTGGCATGTGTTTTGCAAGCCAGCCTGCCTGCCTGCTAGTCTGATTGTGTGTGTGGTGGTACAGTACATACATTGTACATGTTAAAATATTGACATAAACAATAAACACAATAGATGGGTGTGTACTAATGGTATTAGTTTCTTTTTTTCCTCTCTTTCTCTGTGTTTTGCTTTCTTTGTTTCCATGTACCAGTTAGAGAGGACAAATATAATAACAAATTTACAATTACAGCAATTAAAAATACATATTTATACCCATTCCCACATTGTTATTGTTTTTTTTTTTCTTAAAAAAAAATTAACTTTCTATGAAGCCCACTTCATCTGCTGATGTATTTGCATACATCAAGCAACAACCAATGTCTGAACCTAAAGTGTATGACTCTGAAGATCCAGCATTGCCTAATCTTCCCGGCAATGATGAGATAAGTTGGTCGGATTATGAGTTTTCAGATGGGACAGATTCTAGTTTGTTAGATCTGAACGATTACCCCTTGGCAGTAGATGATACAGGTGCCATCGATGATGGAGTCACTAAGATCACTCCCACGGGGAAGTCTAATTCTGACAAGACAACAGCCAACAGGTCGAGATCTAATTCTAAACACAAGAAATCAAGAAAGCATCATCATAATAAACACAGACGTGAACAACGAAGACGGAAGAGTAGTTCTTTGTTTGACGATTATGGTTCCATCAAGAGAATAGACAGTAAGGATCCAAGATCGAAGGATGGTAAATTAACCATCAACGATGATTCTAATTCCAATGCACTACCACCACCACCTACCACCGAATATGCAATCTCTGTGCATGATGATTCCATGCTTCCACCAATGGATGACAATCCACCAGAATCCATTGACCAAGATATACCTGTCACTCGGTATGAATCAATACTCGAGGACAGTCCAGTTCCTGAACCTGCTCGGAAGGTGCTGTCCACTCCTAATCCAATTGAACATGATCATGATCATGAACACCCAGGTCATGAGCTGGAACCGGAAAAGCAACCACATACAATTTCCAAAGAATCCACCGGCTCGACGTTCCAACAACTGTTCAAGAAACAAATGCAAGGTACCCGTGCTATAGAGAGATTGTACCATAGAAAGGGATACGGATTCAACATCAGTAGTAATAATTTGAGAAATCGGAAGAAAAACAAAAGACTAAGAAAATATGCTGGGTCCAATGTGAAAAAGGTCAGAGCTGCTTGGGAACCTGGTATCGATGTGACAACGACAAGTGTCGATTTCTCTGACACACCAGGTTCTACAGTGACAATCACCGATTACTGTAGATCACGGTACAGAGTAGAAAGACATGACTTGTACTCTGCCAATGGACTGGACATTTTCACGTCTCTGAAATCAAGACCAAGAAGCTCACGATCAAACTCTGATGAATCAATGTCGAAACATGGTGGTGGTAAGGGTACCGGTGTCAGTACTAGTGGTAGCACTGAGGAAGACGATGAAGGGGAATGTAGGTTACACACCAGTGACGATTTGGAATACGCTGCATATATGGGGAAAGTTAACCATTCAGTGGATAAATTGAATGAAGCATTACACACGAGACCATCATGGTCTAAAGTCAGATGGGTCAATGTCAATGGTCTATCATGGGAGGCAATCTCTACCATCAGTGAACATTTTAAAATGCACAGATTAGCCGTGGAAGACATGGTTGATATCCCTCAACGGACGAAAGTCGATGTGTACCCGGGGCAAGTGTTCAGTGTGATGCCCTTGCTGAAATTGGTTAAAACTGAAAAGCCCAAATTCAAAGTGAGAAAGACCATGTTCAACAGAAACAGAATCGTCGCCCGGCATAGAAACAGAGCGTTGGATTCAGATAATGAATCCGATTTCAGTTCTCCGGATGATGATGACAAAGAAGACATCACATTTAAAGATAGAATATCGTCGTTTTTCTCCACAATGTCTAACATTGGAGGCGGTAGTGCTGATGACGATGATGATGATGCAAAGAGATCCCATGGATATGACGTGTCATCTCCGCTGGATACATTGAGTACATTGATCAGTGATGAATCCAAGATGCAACGATTGACAGATATCTCATTTGATTCATCTAAACAGAAAAAACTCAAGTACTCTGAATCATTCACTAGAAAGATGAGAATCATTGAATTACAAAGACCATTGAACAGTCGAGGGTTAGCTGTTGGGTTAGAACAAGTTTCGATCTTTTTAATGGATTCGGCCACTGTGTTGTCTTTCTTTGAACATTCAGCCAATGACATTGAACGTGCTGTGTTGACTAGATTGTCCACTGAGTATACAATTTTAAGAGAATCGTGTGATTCGTCTATGCTTTTCGAGGCATTGTTAGATGCCATTGTTGATTTGAATTACCCTGTGATATCAGCTTACGCTAAACGGTTAGATGAGTTTGAAGTGGATATTCTGGTCAATCCAAACATCGAACACACCCAGGAGTTGCATCTGATGATTAATGAATTATCAGGATTGAAATCCAAGATCTTGCCGATTTCATCCATGATTCAACAATTGAAACAGCCACAGATCACTACCACTGATGATGGTGGTGTCGGTTCAGGATCCAGTTTAATCTCTGAGAATTCCCATTTATACTTGAACGATATATACGATCATATTTTGACCTTTATCGATGAGATCGATTCCATGAATAAAACAATTGAGAATTTAATAGATTTAATCTTCAATACATTGTCTGTGGAGACCAATGATTCCATGTGGAGATTGTCCATCATCACTGTCATTTTCTTACCATTGACTTTCTGGGCTGGGTATTATGGTATGAACTTTGAAAGATTTGGTGATTTAAAAGAAGATGTCAGTTATTATTGGAAGATTGCGGTGCCGTTCAGTGCTGGACTGATGTTACTCGTTATGTGGCAGAATGTGTTTGACAATTTGAAAAGAACTAAGAAATCCATCACTAGAATGTACAGAGACGTTAAGTTTAAATACGAGAGAAATAAGAAACGGAAAACCATTAGACGGGAAAAATACAAGAGACAATTACGTGATAGACTGGACAAAGATCATCGCAAGGATGATGATGATGATGATGATGATAAATTCTCAGAAATGGTTTGATAAGAAAAACCATACTTTACTATATATATTCTATTTATTTGGTGCCACAATCTAGTATTTCCTATAGACACTAACTATTGTATACTACTGTTGTAGTTGGCAATTAACAAATATGGCATAAAATTGGAAGTTTTGAAGTGAAGTAAAATAGTGTAAATTGTATCACATGGTTAAGTTTATACTGAGGAGTATTTTTACTTAATATATATATATATATATAAGTTAGTTATCCTAAACAATATAACACTTCAGATTTAATAAATTACTGACTGAAAAAACTATTAAACCCTGGTTTATCCAGCCATATCCCAAAAAAGATCAAGACCAGTTTCCCGTCGATCGTCGCGCGTCGTTTTACCTCAAGTCTGGAGACTTCTTTGTTCTCTTGTTCTCTTGTTTTGAATTCAGATTTTGAACCCCTTTGTTTGGTAGCTCCCCCTGGCTTTTGTTTTATTTTATCTTCGTTTTTATTTTAATTTTGTTTGTTTCCCCCCTCTTCTTCCTTTCTTTTGAACTTTTTTGTTTTCTTTTTTCTGTGTGCATCGATGAAGAATGGGTCAGTAATAACCACACTGAATCAGCTTTCATTTATGTACATCTCACCAGACAAATCAGAAGACTCACTTTCCTGTTTCAATTTGAAATCCCCCTTGAAATACAACAAAAATAACCAACAAAGTCCCTGTGCATCTACTAAATTTCTGTTTCAAGTTCTTCCAGCTTTAGTTACAGTTGATGAACACATCATTTATCCCCCCTAAATGATGTGTTCAAATTCAAATGGTTCTTGTGTTTGTGTTTCAGTTTTGGTTAGAAGTCGAATGTTTTGTCTGGACCACCTTTACCCATCATACAGTCTCCGGACTATAATATCATTTAGAGTTGAATCTAATCAGTTCTTCTCCAGCCTCTTTCTGCAACAGTCTTAGAACCTTGTGAGTGCAAGTTCTTTGACGGCCTATCATACAGTCTCCGGACTATAATATCATTTAGAGTTGAATCTAATCAGTTCTTCTCCAGCCTCTTTCTGCAACAGTCTTAGAACCTTGTGGGTACAAGTTCTTTGACGGCCTATCATACAGTCTCCGGACTATAATATCATTTAGAGTTGAATCTAATCAGTTCTTCTCCAGCCTCTTTCTGCAACAGTCTTAGAACCTTGTGGGTACAAGTTCTTTGACGGCCTATCATACAGTCTCCGGACTATAATATCATTTAGAGTTGAATCTAATCAGTTCTTCTCCAGCCTCTTTCTGCAACAGTCTTAGAACCTTGTGGGTACAAGTTCTTTGACGGCCTATCATACAGTCTCCGGACTATAATATCATTTAGAGTTGAATCTAATCAGTTCTTCTCCAGCCTCTTTCTGCAACAGTCTTGTCTTTAGACTTAAAACAAGGACATCATTACTGCCAAAGTCTTGTCTTCAGACTTTAAACAAGGACTTTTTTTTTACTTTCGTCTCTTTTTTGTTCTTTTACTTTTTACTTTTCTTTTTCTTCTTTCCTTTTGGTTGAATTGTCAGTACTTTTGCTGCTACTGCTGCTCCCCCGTCTGCGTGTGCTCGTTCTGTCCGTCCTACTGCAACTTTTACAATTAGACAATTAGAATACAAGTTTCATTCACCAATTCGTGGTCCATCACTATGCTGCATCCCCTGTCATCGATCCATGTGCTCACTACTTTCCATACAGAACCAATGTCTCCACAATTTCAGGCTGCTGATCTCACCATTACCCTTGTTGCTAACTTCGATGTTGAATCCATGCTTCTTCAAGTCTATACAAACCTCATGTCTATCTACTCAATTTTCGGGTCTGTCATATCATTTTCATGGTGAATCCAGGTATGTCAAGTTTATCCTGCATGGTGGTCCCAGTTTTTCATTGAATCCAGGTGTCTTCTAATTATGCTGAGCTCATGATGATGAACCCCAGTCACTCCAATCTTGCTAAACCATGATGTCATGTTAAATAATCTCATTTGGAAAGTGAATCCAGGTCTGTTTGGTTGGTTCATGTCTCATTGGTTTAGGTGAACCCATGTCTGTTTGCTCAATTCCCATTGTGAACCCATATCTCATTGGTTTAGTTTGAAAGGTGAATCCAAGTTCGCTTGGTTGTTTCACGTTGTGATCCCAGGTTGGTTAATTTGCATGGTGAATCCAGGTCTATTTGTTCAATTCTCAAGGTGAACCCGGATCTATGGTGAACCTAGGTCTGTTTGGTTAATTCTCATGATGATCTCAGGTTGGTCAATTCTTATGGTGTACCGGGTCTGTTTGGTTAGTTTACATGGCTGACCTGGGTATATTTGGTCAATGTCTATGGGAAATCCAGGTCTCTCTAATCCACAGAGCCCTATGCTGAATCCAGGTCTTGTCAATCCATGTTGAACCCAGGTCTTTTCACTCAATGTTGAACTCATGCTGAACCCAGGTCTTGTCAATGCATGCTGAACCCAGTTCTTTTCATTCAATGTGGAAGCCAGTTCTATTCACTTAATGTTGAACCAAGGTATCTTCAACCTATCTGGAAAGATACCTTGGCTCCAACCTCCTGTATTGGTTTCATGGTGAGCCCTGGTCTGAATTTGGGCATGGTCAGTTTTAATAACGTTTCTTTGTGATCTTTTATGAAATCACGTGTTTGAATTATAAATCGTCCCGTCGATGAATCGACTCAAACTTTGGTAGGATGGATTGGATTTGGACCTTGATTAAATGAGTCGATAGTGCTAATTTTGACTAATCACTGCTTCTAGAAATTGTATTTAAAGTATGTAATTCACTAAAGGAAACATAAATGGAGAATGTCCTAGAGAGTATCAATGTCAGATGTCACTTTATAAATACGCAACGTTGTTGTTATTTAGACAGATACTGATTTCCTGAATAACTTTAAGAAATTTCACTTTAACTAATATTGTTTCAATTACCATTGACTGCACCATATTCTAAATCATCAATTCAGTACCTTACTTTGAAGTTACTTTAACAAAGGTAGTAGTAATACTGTTTCGATATTTGTTTGTATATATATAAGTATAAGTAATACGAGACAAAGACTAAAAAATTGGTCAAAGAAAATTGAACCGCGTGTACCTAAAAAAATTATCGCCAAAAGAGAGAAAAAGGACAAAGTGAAGTTGATAAAGAAGAAGTAATTTTCATTGATTGCATCCATCAATTAACTGTGCAGTTATAGTGTCGTGCTTAACTATTGATTAATTCAGGAATATCATCAGAAAATGGATATAACAAAGCTCAATAACCCAGTGCCTGAGACAAATCCCACTCAAGGTGCAGCATCTGTTGCCACTGTCGCATCATTGAACGACGAACAGTCGACCCAACAAGAACACGAAGAATCATTAGAACATGCAATTACATCTACCACAGTAGGGGAATCATCATCCAGATCATCATCTACTTCTAACCCAAACATAGTCAGAACAAGGACCACAAAGGAATACAGAATGTTGTATTATTACTTGTTGACAAAATATCAAAAGATAAATGAAGAGAATGTCAAATTGATAAATTTGGAGACCCAACTGAACAAAATTCTGAGGTATAGTGATTTAAGAAACGGAATGTTGATAGATATGCTTCATTTTTTGGATGATACAGAGGAATTCCATATCGATGAAGATTCGGACTATGATAGATTACAAAAATTGAAACCAAAGCTAAAGAAGGCAACAGACGTTCTGTCAGTGCTATTGAAACTAGTTGGTAGTGAAAAGGACGACTTCTCAGTGCCTGAATTAGCAAAAAGCGATTTGAGCAAGGAATTCAGTGAATCGTATTATGCATTACAATCAAACCCTGTTAACCCAATCTTTGATATGGAAGTCATTGACATTTTAAATAGTGTGAAGAAGAATAAGTTTTTTAACCATGAGGTAAAACAATATTCTGAATACAGAAAGAGAAAATCTGGCGACACTGACTCTTCCACGGCACCATCTAGTGTGGTTGATGCAAGTACAGAGATTAATCCGAATTTGAAGAGAAGAAAGAAAGTTGTTCCATCGTCTTTAAAGATCAAAAAGCCTAGCTCGATCACAAAACAAACTAGATCAGGAGGTAGAAGGAAAACTGTTAAGGTCGTGGAACTGCCACATGTGAAGACTGAATCAACATCTAAAGTTGACGACTTGACAAATACTAATACTACATCTACTGATTCCAACGATGTTGATTTGAAAGCAAAAACAGCAAAATCAAAAGCAAAGAAGACAAAGAATTCTGATTCACCAGACCCGGCACCTTCTTCATCAACCTCAATATCTACAACGGAACCAGTTACAACGACCGAAAATGATGCAACAACAATAGATACATCTACAAAGGAGATCACTTATGATTCTACAGAAACAACGAAACAAGTAATAACCGAATTAAAGTCTGAATCAACAAGTACTGAGAAAAAGGATGTTGAAGAAACCTCAGTTGATTCGCAGGTGTAGCCGAGGGTTATAGGAAATTTGTACTCTGTTTATATAATCATTTTGTATATTAAATATTAAACATCCTATCGAAATGCATATGAGATAGGAAAAGAAAAGTAAAAGATTGTAAAGTAAAATATATAGTAAATATCTGAAAGAGAACACCGAAACACTATAAATCATGGATAACTGCAACTTTCTTTTTTGGTTTCTTCTTCTTCGATTTCTTTGTGACAATCACTTCGGTATCAGCTGTTTCATCTTTGGTAACACCCTTCTTGCTTGGTTTCTTTACCTTCTTGGGTAATGCAGTAACAGATGAATTTGTATCCTTGCCTTGTATTTTTGCGGATTCCTCCAGTTCCTTTCTCATCCTTTCCACTTCTTGTTCAACATTATATTCATCAATTTTGTGAAACCCTGGATCTTCAGTAGAAGCATTGAAATCAAAATTATCTAACCCAGAATCAACAATAAATTTACCACCTTTAGATTTGCCATTCTTATGGTTTTTAGGTTTTGTTGGTTGAACTGACACAGGAACCACAGGTGATTCAACTGTTTCTTCTTCCAAAACTAGAACCTTTTCCCTTTTTATTTTCTTTGGCTTCTGAGGTTTCTTCTTCGGTTTCTTCTCTTTGATTGCTTGCTTGTCTAGGGTTTCAGAATCTACATCCTGTGAGATATAGAATGGGTCATCCTTCAATTTATCCAACCGGTCTTTCTTTCTTTGAACCTCCGTGAGTGCAGATATTTCTTCTCCATCTGAGTTAGAGAACTGGTTCTCTCCATCAGATAGATATTCATCACCCATCAAATTCTCCTCTTCCTCTTCCTGAATTTCCTTTTGATTTATCTGTTGCAAGATACTCATGAATTCCCCCATAGTATCTGTATCAATCGCTTGATCAAGATCAAGATCCTCTGGTGTAGGGATAAGTGATTGAACCGCACTAGATATTGGTTTAACCTGATACTTATTAAACAATTGGGAATAACCAACAGTGATGAAATGAGGAGGGGCCTTTTCCTCTCCCAAGATGAGATCTGCCGAATCCTGTTCTAATGAACACTTAGCTAGTTTCAATAATTCAATAAATGTAATGGCTCTCTCTTGAACTTCATAGTTGATACTTGTTTGTAATTTTTCAAACAAGCCTATAATTTTATTAGCAAGGTTCAGAACACTTTCAAAGTAATCAAGACCCCATTCAGTTCCCAACGTCAGACAATACTTACTGAATAATTTAGCAATAGAGAGAATTATTACAGCAAGAGTGTCATCGGATGCTTGGTTACTATCCGAAAATCCATTATAAAATGTGTCTTGGGTGATAATATCAACAATTTCCGGAGCTGGAACCTTGGGCTTTACTGATAAAGCCTTTTCACTATCATCATCATCATCATCATCATCATCATCATCATCATCATCATCATCACCATCATCATCATCATCAGACTCATCTGTGGTCATGTAATCCACATAATATTCACCGATTATCCAGACAAAGTTTTTCATGGCATTACGAAGAGTGGTGAATGATTCACTATCAGAACTTTCCTTGATTAATTCAATCGAAGATGAAACAACACTTGATCTAATACTTGGAACCCTGATACTCATATCAATAAATTGCTCACTGACAATTTTGTCAACTCCTGAAATCCTGTTGTCCTTATTTAAGTTTATTATATCGTTTAAAACTCCAAGGTACCATTTGAAGTTAGGAATATTGGAGTAATTATCCAACGAACAAATTTCAATAATCTTCTCAATCACTTTGAATTTGTACTTATCGTTGACAAGCATAGGTTGCTGAAATCTAGCTGTGTAAAAATTCTCTGGTCCGCTGTTTTCATCGACGAATGACTTGTTAATTTCTATCAGTTTTTGTTCCTGTTCATCAACGGGGATCAATTGAATCAACAATCTAGTGACTATATTTACAAGGTTTTGGTCTGTGACTAAATATGTGATAATTTCCAATGACTTTTCTCTAATGGTAATATCATCATCAAATATACATGATAGTAACACCTTATCATGTTTTTTAATCAGATTCTTATGGATCTTACATGTCTTAATAAAAGCTAAAAGCCCAACATACTTTAGATTTTGATCTTGGCTGTCAAAAAAGGTCAACAAATGAGAAATGATAAGCTTGGCAACATTGGTGTCTTTATGACCCAACATGTCACCATTCAAAATACAATTGATACATTCATAAACCAAACTGAGCGCTTTCGATTCTTTTATAAGTTGCACTAATTCAGGTAAAAGTTTGAATTTTAATCTTGGTTCCACTATACACAATGGTGCAAATAATTTTAGCAATCTAATGGTCATCCAATTATTAGACGAATCTTTCATCAAACCAAACAATCTTGGTGCAAGGTCAACATAGTTCTTTGGATTCTTATGAGCCAGTTCACAAATGACATTGACTGTGGCCGACACAACTGACGGATCAGGGTCATCCAACTTGTCCACAATTCTATCAAAGTTAGCTCTCAAGGCTTCTGGAAATTTCAAAAAAATCTTATACATTGCTAGAACTGCTTTCTTTCTGATGAATGGCTTGGAGTGGTTCAACATCTTCCCCATATCATCACAAATATCCTGTGCTAGATCAGTGGTGACCAATGATGCAATACCACTGATTGCCATTCCGGTTTCCACAAAGTTCGATGAACTTAGATCTTTTTTCAATGAGTTAGTGATCAACATTAATGCATCATCGTTGTTTTGTCTTTGCAAGATCTGAATGGCAGCTATGTAACCAACTCTCTTATGTTGAAATTTCGGAGAGGACATAACTTCCAAGATTTGGAAAGAACACCAACTCATATCAAACCCATACATTTCAAGGTAAGCCAGTTTCAAAATTGCTGTGGATTTCAGTTCTAAACTTGTCGTTTTCAATTCATTTTTGCATTCTTGTAGGGCAGTTTCCAAAAATGCTTCAAGTCTTTCGGGAGATCCATTGTTGGCTCTAATGCCTTCGACCAAGTCTTTCAACGATTTCTCAAATGAGAAACCGAACGGTCTCAATCTTGCCTTCACTTGAGAAGCAGACATTCTGTATGTGTTATGATTGATACCACTGCTGGATTGTATCAAATACACTTGTATTTGTAGAATGATGTTCCATAAAACAATACGTATTTACACATTACATACACCTTTATCGAATCGATGGATCGCTCTCATAAATAAAAACACCAACAGAGGTATTTGGACATCTGTACACCAGTTACTCACTCACTTACATTGTACTTAAATTGGAGTAATAGAGAAAGGGATTGGTTATACAAAGGAAGTATACCGATATAGAAACATCGTTGATGTATTGTAAAACGCATAGGCACCACCACTAATCTAGTTGAAGACCAAAATATACCCAATTCTTTTATGTGCAGTCCATATCGTCAAAAAAATCCGTCCATCGATGGGCAGCAGTTTGCTGTATTATACGACACAGAGTCATCGATCACTACATCTACAACGTCTAGTTTAGATGATGATTTACCCGATGAGTCCCATAGACATGTCATTGATACAGAGAATATCTTGCAAAATATTGACACATTACAAGAAACACATAATGATAACATCACGGATTCTAACTTGAACAAAACACCGGAGGCAATTGATTCTCATTTAACTCAAACGTCTACCAATGACCAATCAAATACAACAGGACTTCTGCCCAGTAATTTCAACGCCGTTGAATACTTGATCGACTCGTTGTACACGTCATTGGATTCCTTGGAATTAGATCGATCGTTAGTTATCCAATCACAGCTATCAGGTAAATTCAACAACACATCAAATGAGATCATACAGTTGATTGATGAGATCAAAACTAATTTGAACGAGCACATTGTTAAATACGAGAATTTGAAAAAGAATATAATCCCAGAACTGACTTCAAACATCCAGAAGAGTGCTAAAATTTCGGATAAATTGACAACTACGATGAAAAAAATGTATCCAATCGAATACTCCAAGAGTAAAGACAAGGTTTTGAATCGGATCCCCGATGAAGAGGAGGATTTGTATATATGACGAGTCAATTTATCGACTGTTCATCAAATCACAATATTACTTATTACACTAGTATTATACCACTGTTTACTTTACTATATAATTAATAAATAAATGCACATGCATTATGTTCTTTTACTTGGTTTGTAAATCTTAGAATTTGGGAAAGGAATACGGAGCGTGACTTAATTATCTCCGAAGCTGTTATTGTCATTAAGGAAAGTTATTCAGTACTACCTAACAAGATTAGAGTATCATATAATAGAATAACTCAAGAAAATGGCCCTTCAAATGGACAAAATTAATAGGTTAAATTGTTTATTGCATTCTCCCTTTGAATATTTTTATTTAAGACTACTCTTTGATGTTATGTGAAAAAAAAAAGTTATTATATTACAACGGCAATCGTAATAAAGTATTGTTAATAAGATGATATAAGTCTATTATATAAGAAGTAGGAATTAAGAAATCAGTTATCTAACTTGGTTTCTTCTAACTTCTTTGATGCCTCATCAACAGGGGTAGCTTCCTTCTTAGCACCAGGGTATTGAGAACCTCTGTTCTTGACCTTCTTGACCTTCTTCTTTTCTTGAACAACTGGGTAACCCTTTTCAGAGGCTTCTTTAAACTCTGGGCTGTTGTTGAATTCTTCGATTATTGGAGCCAATAGATCATTAATGATGGAAACAACACCGGTCTTTAAATCTGGTGGACTCAACTTCTTTTCCTTGAATGCGGTCTTCAATTCATCAAATGATTCATAGGACACTGGACCACCGTATTTCTCTGGTCTATCGATAGATAAATTGAACTTACCGGTACCGTTCTTGATTTCATAGATTGGAGCATAGACGTATTCAATAAATGACAGTAAACCATTTTGTTCAACGTTGCCCTCTTCACAGAATGCACGGTTGATCTTAGTCTTGACTTCCTTTGGACCATCAAGCACATCGATCTTAGAGTTTGGATCAGATGCAGACATCTTACCACCTTGAGCCAAACCTGGAACCATAGGGTTCATCAAATGAGCTCTCTTCTTGTAACCTAAAGCTTCCAAGTTTTCTTCAGCCAACACGAAAATCTTTCTTTGATCAACACCACCGAACTGAACATCGACACCTAAGTATTCTTCATCTAACGCTTGCATCAATGGGTAAATTAAACCAGATAACAGAGGGTTAGCAACTTGCTTAACGACATCGGCACCAGCTCTCTTAGCATCGTTTTGAGAGACAATGTTAGCCATTCTGAAAATATCCAAAGTGTAATCTGCCTTCAATTGGTATGATTTACCGATAACAAACTTCAACTTCTCAATTGGAACTTCAATGGATCTTAAAATTGCCTTAACGACACATTCATAGTACTTAGCTCTGTATTCCACAACTTCTAATGGAGCCTTCATGTTATCTAAGAAGGCATGTAAATCAGCTAAAAGCACAGTGACTTCACAACCAGCCTTCAAGAAATGTGCCAATTTAGTCATGGCGACAAAGTAACCACAGTGTGGTCTACCAGTTGGAGCTGTACCCCAGTAAATCTTTAATGGTCTTTTCTCCACTTCCAACACATGCTTGATGATTTGTGGGTTTAAAACTTCTTGCAAGTTTTTGGTGATTAAATCGTATTGTTCCTTTGGATCAGTGATGACTTCAGACATGACACAATATATGAGCTGTTATTTGCTTTGCCTAGTAGAAATTATGAATTCTTAACCTTGAAAACAGATCTCTTCAGTAATCTGCAAATCTGTTGTCTATCAATTTTTTTTGTTGTTTTTTGAGATACCTTTTTTTTTTTCAAAACTGACAGTTTTCCTCCCTCATCAATGATCAAGATTAAAAAAAAATTAAATTGTGATTGAAATTTAAAAGCGGCTTTCAGGGTAAAGAGGTCAATTCTATACATAAACTGCTCAAGTGGGGTAAACTGTCAAACAGAATAGGGTCAATGGATATAAACAAGTGTCATTTACAAGAATGGACCAAGTACGATTGAATGACAAGAAAAAGTTCCAGTTTACGACTTCAGATCCCGTCATACACAACGATAAAGAAGGCCTGTATATAAGAGTTTACACTGGAGGTGTAAAGCAAAGGAACATTGGACAAGAGTTTATAGAATACGATCTTAAATACGAGGCAAATCACAATCATGCTGTGTTACGGTATGCAAACCAATCAAATTACAGAGACGAGGAGTTGATCAAAAAGGAAGTCGGGGTGTCACTTTTAGTCGTCAGAGAGATAAAGAAATTGATTCAAGACAGTGAGATTCTATTGGAAAGTGACAGTAAATGGCCTGATCCTAAACGGGAGTCTAAACAAGAATTAGAGATCAGAATCGGAAACAAGGTAAAGAGATTGCAAACCGTTAAACTGTCGTCAATAGTGGAGGCTAAACACTCTGATGATCCAGATGGGTTAAAAGTGTTTTATTACTTCTTACAGAACCTCAGATCTCTGGTATTTTCATTGATATCATTACATTACAAAATTAAACCCGTTCAAAGATAAACATTAAAGAACAATAATGTTATTCCAGCAATCATTTGTATATTAGTTCGAACGTTTCTTTTTTTTTATGCGTCATCTATTATAGTCTATATAGAATTATCAATTATAAATTCTTCAACAAACCACTTATGAAATCTATTATCATTAACAAGTTCAGGATGGAATGATGTTCCTAACAATTTTCCCTTTCTAACAGCAACGACAAGTTTCTCTCCGTGTCTTTCCACCGTTGCAAGGACTTTTGTTTCCACTGGATCATTAGACGAATCCCTTCCAGAAGTCACTGAACCTTGTTTAGATGACTTTGAAGTATTATGGCTGATGGATTTAATGACCGGTGCTCGAATGAAAACACCATTGAACCGGTCGATCTTACCACCTGTGAACTCATCGCATTGCAAAGGTTCAGTGAATGATTCAAGTTGTCTCCCAAAGCTGTTCCGATCAGTGGAAACGTCTAAACCACCTATAACTTGGTACTGTAAATCGCCCAGATTGATCTTGGTATTAGTCACTTCATCCGACAGTAATATAACACCAGCACAAGTACCCCAAATTGGTAATGTTTGACTATGAGCCAATTTTTTAAGAGGTTCTAATAACCCAGTTCTCTGTAACAATATCGAAATTGTAGATGATTCTCCACCACCGATAATTAACCCATCTATCATATCCAAATCTTTCGGAACTCTGATAGGCTTCACTGATAATTCAATTGATTGGTAATTTGCATCTTTCTTAAAGTCATTTGACACACTCTCTAAATGAGATATGTGCTCCCTGAATGCACCTTGAAGAGCAAGTACACCTACTGTCACAGTTTTTTTAACAGTCATAATAATGGTTATACGTAATTTACCATATTGAATTAATGGTCGAAAAAAAAACCATAACTTATGTCTGGTCTCTCTTGCTTTTAAATTAGTCAGATGATTATCCGGGTTTATATATATCTTTTCGATCATCGATCAACTAAATTTACGTACACTCTATTCCCAGACATGTTTCCAGATAACAATTACTCAACACTGCATACACGCTCACCTGTGTTAGATGGTATTATTCGATTGTCCATTCGAAACAGATCTTGATATCGGTTAAAGTTAGGCTCTCAGAATCTTTGGTTTATCTTGGAATTATCAGATTTAAAGAGTTAGCAAGCTTTCAAAACTGATATATATCGGTTTATAAAGGATATCGAATTTCGCAGATGCCATTTTTGGTTATTTTATTCTTTTGTTCTTTTTGTTACGTTTTGCTCCCTTTGTTCTTTTTGGTCCTTTTGTTCTTTACTTTAATTTTTTTAACAAACCAAAAGTCGGGCCCTAAATTGTATAGTCTTCTCTACAATTCTTATAATTTAATTACTGTTCATCTCTGGGTTTGTTAATGTATTTGTACTTGAACTTTTCAAATGCTTCCTTTACACATATATATATATATTTTAACAAAATAGGAAATACTACTTTAACAGTCTAGCCGTGTTCCCTTATTCTTATGGAGAAGATCCCGCTTCATGTTGATTATTCTTATGGAGATATCAACTTTCGTGGGGTAAAGAACCGTCTAAACTGGTATCCGCTTACACTTATATCGGATGTGACAGATGCACTTTTGTTCTATTTTCCTTCTTTCTTTGTTTACCGATAATGGATAGCATGAGCCAACGTCATCAAGTAAATTTAACCGGTAGCAGTTATAGAGGTAACTCTTGTTCAAAAAAGAAGAAAAAAAGAACTTCCCCAGCCAATCAAACGTGCTTTCAGTCTTTCAGGCGAGACCTGTTTTTAATCATCTGCTTTTTAACGGTGTATTTAAATATGACCTGATCTTCTAACAAATCAACAGATCATCACATAATTTTTCAATTTCTTCCTTTAGTTCTTGTTGTAAGGTATAACCACTCTCAATCCATATATATAGATATATAACACTATTAGAAAGAAAATGTCAGAACAAGAAATTCAAGTTTCAACCTTCGAACACAAGGCAGGGTTAGCTCAAATGTTGAAGAATGGTGTCATCATGGACGTGACCACTCCAGAGGAAGCTATAATCGCTGAACAAGCCGGTGCTGTTGCTGTCATGGCATTGGAAAGGGTTCCATCTGATATCAGAGCACAAGGTGGTGTCGCAAGAATGTCTGATCCAGCTATGATCAAATCTATCATGGATTCAGTGTCAATTCCTGTGATGGCCAAGACAAGAATCGGTCATTTCGTTGAAGCCCAGGTGCTAGAAGCACTAGGCGTTGATTACATTGACGAATCAGAGGTTTTAACCGTTGCTGACAGGGAATTCCACACCGACAAGAGCAAATTCAAGGTTCCTTTTGTCTGTGGTGCTAAGGATCTCGGAGAAGCATTGAGAAGAATTGAAGAAGGTGCAGCTATGATTAGAACAAAGGGTGAAGCTGGAACAGGTGATGTCAGTGAAGCTGTTTTCCACATGAGAAAGATCACCAATCAGATCGCTGAAGTTATGGAAACTTTTGGTACTTTGAAGGATAATGACGATGAATGGATATCAAATGCATTGAAGAACTATGCCTCTAATATGAGAGTGAAACACGAATCATTGCTCAAATTGATCAAAAATAATGGTAAGTTGCCTGTAGTCAACTTTGCCGCTGGTGGTGTTGCGACTCCATCTGATGCAGCATTATGTATGCAATTGGGATGTGATGGTGTCTTTGTCGGTTCTGGTATCTTTAAAAGTGCCAATCCACCAAAGTTAGCTAAGGCCATTGTCGATGCAGTGAACAACTTTGACAAACCTCAATCAATCTTGGAAAGTTCCACTGATTTAGGTAAGTTGATGTTTGGTGTTCAAGTGTCCAGTTTGAAAGAACACGAAAAATTAGCCACTAGAGGATGGTAAAAACAATCTGTTTAATTACTTAAAAAAATGTATACAATAATAATAGTATATGATATTTGTTATATATAATGCTAGTTAAACGAGTGTATGTATGTAGAAAAGGTGCTGGAAAGTCAAATTATCAAAAAGCAAAATCAGAATTTTAGTAAACTAATTATTCATCAGATCAGCCAGTGACCAGTTATTTATATTTACCAAAAGTACCACTGTTATATATATTACTTTTTGTATCAATTTCACTTTCTTTTCTTTCAGGAGGATTGAATGGGTTGGTATTATCAGAAGAAGATGACTCATCTACGTCACTAAGTTTACCACTAGACGCCTTACGCTTTGGTGGAGCAACAATATCCAGTGAAGGTGGCAGAAAACCATCTCCTGTATACAACTTTGTAGCTGATCCATCTATATCGCCTCTAGTTAGTTTTGTCGAAGAGGAAAATGGGTCACCGTTAGTCAAAGAGCTATTATTTAACTTATTGTAACGACCACTGTTCAGGTTACTGGATTCACCTAATGACAAAGCAGAATCATTTCTATCGTATAACCTAGTATTGGATACAAAAGAGTCATTTCTGTTATAAAGAGTGTTTAGAGAATCAACTCTAGGAGGCAACTCTCTTTGGCTTCCGGAATGTGGAATTGTGTACTCATCAAAATCGGCATCACGGTCATTTGTGGCGAAAGGATTTTCGTTATTGACAGACGAAGCACCATCATCGAACTTACCCTTATACGTATTAGCATCCCCAAATGGATCATCTCTTGATGCGTTAGACATTTCTCTCGATTTCTTCAAGTCAGAGTCTAATGTCAGTGGTATGGTAGCCGCCGACTTATCATTGAATGGATCGATGAAGGAACCCAGATCGGAGTTTGCACGCAATCTAGCTGATTCCGGAGCCAGGTAACCATAAGAACTCTCTGGGTACAGCTTATTAGTAAACGAGTCATCATTATCATCAGGACCATCCTTTGATAAATTATCCAAGTCAATGTCAAACGATGATCCATTAAATGAGCTGTCCTTTTTGATGAACGATGGGATCTTTCTTCTCTTTTTCATGCTGTTAGCATTCTTCTTTTCTTCTTCTTCGTACATTTCTAGAACACTATCAGCGACAATGGAATAACAAAAATCTTTGAATGTCATCTTATTCTTCTTCTTAACACTTCTGATGAAGCAGAATGATGTCAATAAAACAAGGACATATTTCACCGAGAAGAACACCCAAACAATAAAGGAGAAGGTCATAAATGACAACAAGACAGCTTCCTTTTTATTGGTTTGAGCAATTTTACTCAACACAGAAAATATGTTACCTGACGTGAATGAGTTTGACACGGTGTACGCAATAGTGACAAAATTCAACATTTGTCTAGGAGAATCAGCAAATAACCAAACAAAGATGTCAAAATGCCAAGATTCATAAATGGTTAGTGCCATCCAATCACGAAATGATTTAGTAGAGATTCTTTCAAAGATACAGAACCGCTCATACGACAGCAGAGAGTGGAGGTGCCTGGCATTACAGTTTAAGTATGAACTGATTATCATGTACTTACGGTACACAATGATTCCCACGCAGAAACAAAACAACATGTATCCTATGGATATACCGATGCACACTGTAAAGATAATTCTATACACCATCAATGGAACGTAATGAATGGCATGGAAATCATCCCAACTTTTCAACGCATAAATTTGAATAAGTGTGTAAATATCGGATCCCAAGAAACCTATTTGAAATGAGATTGAGACAATCATGCAAATATAACTGAGAATAGTGACAAAGTTGTACTTTCTATAAGAATGTTCACCCAGAATGTCATCAAATGTAACTGTAGCAGGATCTATTCCATGGTATTGTTCTAGTAAAAGGGACATAATTGAGTGCAAACGTGGTAGTGACTGTAACGAGATGTATCTGTATTGGTATTAGAGCAGTTGAAAATACAAAGGAGATCCTGAAAAATGTGAAATATGTTATCGGTCTTCACAAAGAAAATGGTTAAAAAGTTAATGAGCTGATGGGAGATCCAATAATCTGACTTTAAGTTGGTTAACCTTAATGTCTAATTGATCGGTCTTCTTGACAGTAATATGATGTAATATGTTTGAATCTAAAGGAGAGCAATGATTAGAAAATCAGAATGAGCGCCATGGAATGTATAATCTTGAACAAAGCAATATTTTGAAATATTCTATAGGACAAGTAATTTATCAACTATTATTGGACACCAGATCAATTGATAATCAGGAAATCAAGATGGAAACCGTACGATTAAAAGGGATAAATTGGAAAACACGCAAGTTTTGGATATGTTTCAAAATACCATTATACTAAATCATATCAACCTCAGAAAGAAAAAATACGTACTCCCCCCTTTCCCACTTATATTACGTAATCAGGACACTCAAGGGTTCGCATGCGAAAAGTGTTATTGCTATTGCTATTGCTATTAATAGGTTGGTTTATATTATACAAAAAAAAATAAACATTACATACATATACATCGAAACATACATTCATAAGTATATACGTTACACAATATTGCCTTATCTTTTCCTGGTGGAACGTCTGATACTTGGAGTGGCAGGAGGTTTATGAGAAGGAGTCGATGAAGCTGATCTTGTAGCTCTCATGTTTCTAGCAACCTTTGGTGTAGTCTTTGCATGCCCCACTGTTGCTGGAGTCTTTAAGTTTCTTGTATTTTTCACATTAGGAGTGCTTGCAGGAGTGCTTCTGAGTTTTCTTGGAGTCTTAATCTGTGTCGTTGCCTTCTTTGGGGTCTTTGGTTTGGCGTATTCACTAACATCTTGTTCCTGGCCCTCATCATCTTCATTCTCTTGATCATCATCACCGTGTTTCTCATTATTTCCCTCCTCTGTTTCTGACTGGTCAACTTCTTCCTCAGAATGGGATGCATCTCCGCTTTCATCAGAATCACTCATCTCATGTTCCGTGCTTTTAGAATCTGTGTCAGATTTAGTGTCCTTCCGCAGACTTCTCGTTCTAACTCTCTTAAATGGTGTTTCAGAAGAATCCGACTCTTCTGATTTCTTAGATGATCTTGACCGTCTCCGTTTACCAGATTCTGAAACAGAATCATGCGATGCTTTTCTTTTTCTTCCTCTTGGAGTTTCCTTTTCTAAAGGAACAGCATCTGATTCCTCATCAGAAGACGACACAGTTTGTAGCACTACAGACTTTCTTCTGTCCTTCTTTGGTGTAGGTTCAATAACGACCGTATCATCAGCATCACTGGGTTTTGTCCGTCTTCTGGTGTTTCTGGCTGGTGTTTCCTCTGTGGCAGCGGTCAGTTTTTTAGCGACTCTTTTACCACTTGGAGTAGATTGAACAATCTCATCTTCATCTTGAGTTTCATCTGCAGTTTTCTTACCTGTTTTTCTTCCTCTTTTACTTGGTGTCTCGATAGGTGTAGCTTCCACAAGTACAACTGCTCGTCTACCTCTTTTTCTAGGAGTAGGTTCAACATCCTCGGTGGTTTCGTCAGCGATGGTATCGTTCGGTTCATCTGTATCTTTACTACCAGCAGATCTTGAGGATCTTCTACCTCTTTTACGAGGTGGAGGCATCACATCAACATCTTCTGAGTTTTCAGCTGTAGATTCCATATCTTCTTGTAACCTTGTTCTCTTTCTAGAGCTTCTAGTTCTGGAATGATGTTGTTCCCCTTCACTTTCAATGGTATTGTCTTTGGATAGTTCATCAGTCTTGGTTTCTTCAGATGAATCATTAACTCTTATCTTGGTTGGTCTACCTCTACCTCTCCGTTTCGGCGTCTCATGAGGTAGTTCCTTTTCATCTGATTCCTTGTCAGATGTTTCGGATTTGTTGCTGTCATCATCATACTCACCACTGTCAACAGCGTTAGCACCGCTTTCGTCATCATTATTGTCCCTTTTCTTTGCTGGTTCAGATTTAACATTGGTCTCTTTCTTCCGTTGATCAGTTTGATTTGTGTGTTCTTCAACAGATCTCCGAGTGACTCTTTTTGATATTGGTTCTTCCTCCGGTTCTCCTTTCTTTTCGTCATCATCATCGTCAGCTTCTTCTCCTTCCTCTTCATCATCTTCCCCATCCTTTTTAATTTCTTTAACTGTGACTGATGACTTGTCTTGTTTTTCTTCTTCTTCTTCGTCTTCGTCTTCTTCCTCCTCCTCCTCTTCTCCTTGTTCCTCATCTTCGTCATCTTCAACTTCATGATTTTCCTTCTCTTCTTCTTCCTCTACTTCTTTATTTTTATTAATCACACGTCCCGTATCTTCTTCTTTTTCTTTTTCTTTTTCTTTTTCTTCTTCTTCTTCTTTTTCTTTTTCTTTTTCTTCTTCTTCTTCTTTCTCCACATCTTCGTCTTCCTTCTGTGCTTCTTCCTCCTCTAGTTTAACTACGTCTTCTGGTTTCTCAGACTCGGTTGTAAGAATGTCGTCTGATTTTTCTTTCTTCACAGTAGAAGTGGATGCTTCTGTTTCCACATCACCTGTGAATTGATCCTCTTGATCCAATTGTTCTAATCCTGCAAGATCATAGTATTTTGTAAGTGTTGTATTGATGGATTTGACGGTGGCATGTAGATCTGGGAACTTCTCATTCAATTTAACTATAAGTTCTTTGTAATTGGATTTTTTCTCTTTGCCAATGGGTTTATGGTAACACACCAGATTCAATAAACTAAACTCTTGCGCTTGAGTCCACTGCACCATATTATCGCTTATGTATGAAATCTGGGAAACGTCAATTAATAACTGATAATTATGGTGATAACTCCCTATAGTTTAACCTTTACTATTCATCATTTACCACTTTATGTTTCCTCCTGGATGTGTATTCCTCTATTTACAAAATACTCGAACGGACAAAAAAAAATAGAAGTTACTGGTGTACAGATGTTCGCACATATCTAAGTATCGCTAGGTACTTATACATTAATACATATATACAAAGACAACACAATAGAACAAAGGGAATTTCATCATTTCTTTCTGTCAAAATAGTCAGCAATATTTTCCACCATTTTAGCCTTAGTATTACCCTTGGCAATAAGATTGGGTTTACTGTTAATGTATGCTTTAAGTTGATCGTTAGTGTATTTTTTAATCGTATCGAGCTTCAATGCTTGAGCCACATCTTCATCAGTTAAAGTGATTCCTTGTGTTGCCTTCTTAGTGGCTCTTGGTGCCATAACTTCTTCAAAGTTCGAGACAGCATTCAACGAGTGTGTTATTTTTTGTATTGTCTGGGACAATTCTGGATCAGATTGGATTTTTTTACGTAATTCCATACACCCTTTCTTTAATTCATCTTGCTCATTGACTTCCAATTGCTTTCTGTATTGTTCTGGCTCATTTTGATGCTTTTCGTCAATAACTTCTCTTTGTAGCAAATAATCTTCAAACACCTTAAATGACCAATTTATCTTTGGGTTTTGAAATGATTGGAAGTCTTTCACCAATTTAGTAACCAAAGGTTGGAACATGTTTGGGATAACTTCTTCAGATGGTTTGTTTTCATCTAAAAAGTAAGCAGGCAGCCGTCTAATGTTATCCTTGTATGGAAGAGGAATCAAAACTAACCCATTAGGGTAAAAGGTCAAGTTTGTCTTGAAGCCTAGTGATGCATCTGTGGGAATCAAATAATACAGTGAAGGGGCTTTAATTCTGGTGGGCATCCCCCAAACAAGAGCCATCTTCTTGCTTTTCGTCATTGATTGGTACAATGTAGAGAATGTTCTCTTAGAATGCGTGTATTCACCCGTGTCATCAGGAGAGACAAATATTGGTGTACCAAAAGTGTAACTTGGATTGAAGTACTTGACACTTCTGAACCCCAATATTCTAAGCACGGGTTTTTCAGGTTCATTATAATTATTGATCAATTTAGTATACTCTGGAGGTAATTCTAAGAATTGATCTCCAATGGGAAACACCTTGCGTGTTTGGTCTTTGCCTATAATGGCACCAGTTTGTTCAGCGAGTTTTATCGTCCTTGTTTGAACGTATGAGTATTTGCCATCGTACTCACAAAACGTACTAGGAGACCGTAATTGTAACGATTTGAACATTGAATAACCCTTCACTGACATAGAGATCCCATTTAAATGCAACGGGCAGTTAAATGCGATTCTCTTGATTTGAGCCACTCTAGATATCTTTTCTGTGATTTTATCCAAGGTTATTTGATTCACAGATGGGATGTACCGTCTACCTACAGATCCAGAACCCTCTGTACGGCTTGGATCGACACTTTCCATTAAATCGCCATTCTCAGGAACTTCAAACAAAATTTTAAATTCCTTTGGGTCAAATTTCCCCGTTTCATTCGTCGGTAAAAGGAATGGAATGACACCGATTCTTTCATGATTCAAATTAATAATGTCCTTCATCAACACATTTTTAGCGTTTTCAATGGCATTGTACGGTTTATCACAGTCAGTGAATAAAAAAATCTTTTTAGAAGTGAATGGTTTCATAGATTTATTCACAAAAGTCATTTGATTCCGACAACTCTTAAACACATAGGACAATTGTTCAGAGAAATTAGATATAGGGTCCTTGCTCAACAGGGGGAACAACTCCTCTGGTGGTTGGTAATACTCCCCAGTTTCTTCATCCTTAACATCCAGATTAGTTAGCAAATCCACAAGACATTTCAATTGATTGGCATTTATATCATCGAGTTGCAATAATTGGTAAAGCCCCTCCATCTTTAAATGTGGGAAACCGGTGGTAGAGTCATCGTTGGTGTTTTGAGGTTTATTGCAATTGAACAAACAACAACCTATCCCCGTCTGTGGCAATGATTTCGCCAACAATCTGATAAGATATATGATGTTATGGATAATTTCTTTGAAATTGGCATACATGGTAGGTGTCAAGTGGATTGCAAATATTATACCTTCATGAACATGAAAGTTTTCCTCTTGTAGTTCATCGTCTTCGTCATCGTCGTCTGCAAAGTTTCTGTAAAATGAAGATCCTGACATTATTAGTGATTGAGCAATTGATCTGATAATTATAATGGTAATCACGTCTATTGAGAACTGTTGTAACAAGTCATCTAAACCCCAAACCCCAAACCCAAACCCATTTTAACTGTAATTGCCGCCATCCTCCCCCATAGATTCTTAACATAGAAAAAAAACGCGTCGTTTCTTCTTTTTTCGTCCCGTTTTCGTCTCGTCTCGTCGCGTCGTTTTGTTTTGGTTTGTTTGTTCTTTTTGTTTTCCACTTCAAAAAATTGAGCGAAATTTCCCGTTAAAAAAAAGTTCAACGAGAGAGGAATTGTTCAAATAAATGGACTCGTTTGGTGTTTGTTTGTTTGTTTGTTTGTAATATAGTAATTGTCTCTGTTATATACATTCACAAGTGTCAATTAAACGAATATCATATATCAAAGATGTCTAGCAAATTGGTGCAACTGTTGTCTCATCCAACTGAATTGAGATCTGCTGTTCAATTGTATGTTCTTTTTTTTTGTTGCGTTTTTTTCTGATTTACAACTCCTCGTTTAGATCGTTTATCATTTTTACTAACAACGTTTTTGTTACCAATGCAACCCCCCCACACACACAAAAAACCAATTAATATAGAAAGTTCTTTAGAAAGTCACTTTACCCTCTTGTAACTGAATCTCAATCAGAAAAAAGATGTTACGAGTTGTTGAAGAAAACTTCCAGATCATTTGCTGCAGTTATTATGGAGTTGAACCCTGAGTTACGTAACGCGATCATGCTTTTCTACTTGGTGTTGAGAGCATTAGACACCATTGAAGATGACATGACCATTTCCCCTGAGATCAAGATACCTTTATTGAGAGAATTCGATTCTAAGTTATTGTTGAAAGATTGGACCTTTGACGGGAATGGACCTGATGAAAAGGATAGACTTGTCTTGGTTGAGTTTGATCAAATTTTAACTGAGTACCATAAATTGAAACCAGAGTATCAAGACGTTATCAAGAGTATCACCCACAAGATGGGTAATGGTATGGCCGATTACATCAACGATGAAGAATTCAATTTGAATGGTGTTGCCACCGTTAAGGATTACGATCTATACTGCCATTACGTTGCTGGGTTAGTCGGTGAAGGTTTAACTAAGCTATCCGTTGCCGCACAATTTGGTACTCCATCATTGATCAAGGATATGTACTTGAGTGAATCAATGGGATTATTCTTACAAAAGACCAACATTATCAGGGATTACAAGGAGGACTTGGACGATGGTAGATCATTCTGGCCAAAGGAAATATGGGGTGAATACACTCCAGAGTTGATCAATTTCACTGAACCGGAGAATTTGCAAGATGGATTAGCTTGTATAAGTGATTTGGTGTTGAATGCTCTCAGTCATGTCAGGGATGTTTTAGTGTACTTGTCCTTGATATATGACCATTCCACATTTAACTTCTGTGCCATTCCTCAAGTGATGGCCATCGCTACCCTGTCAGAGGTGTTTCAAAACCCATTAGTGTTTAAACAAAACGTCAAGATCAGAAAGGGAACGACATGTAAGTTAATCTTACACTCAAGAACATACGAAGGTGTGTTGAACATTTTCAGTGATTACTTAAGAGTGATTCATCATAAATGTCCAGTGTCTGATCCAAACTATTTGAAAATCGGTATTAAATGTGGTGAACTAGAACAGTTCATAGAAGAATTGAATCCAAAGCCAGAACATTTACCAAAGGGTGTCAAACCAATGTCCACAGTCAGTTACTTGAATGCTGCTAAAAAGATCAAGTCTGATAAACCTGTCGAGGCCATCATCTCTAAGGAAACAACCACTTGTAACACTGTGTTGACCTTGTTTACATTATCTGCAACTGTCTTCTTGTACTTTATATATACCACTCTCCAATAGCTATCTTGGATGGGTTAGAAAAAGATCTATTACATGCATTTTAAATTTACCATATATATATCTTTTTGATTTTGACCCATAACAACAACAAAAAAAAAACTCTTATTTACAGTATATAATATAACTAATCTACATGCTTTTTGGTAATCCTTTAATTTTAGGCTTAATAAGGGGAAAGTAATTGGAATCCATATCGTTCCTGTAAACACCGTACCCAGGAAGAATATCGTGCTTTTTGGCGACTCTATCGTCTTTGTAATGGAATGACTCCTTTAAATGATCGTAGTTGAACATAGTCTTTAGCATTGGTATGTCGGCATTCGGATCTAGTAATGCCAACATGGATTCATCAGATGTCTTCCTGCAGTAGTAATTAATTAGCCCAGTAATCTCATTGGTCAAATGTTTATGTGTATCTAATGCATCTATCACAATCATAGGTAACAGATCAGACTCTGTGCCGAAACATTGACATTTCATAGCATGGTAGTAATCTTTCATCGTTGGAGTTAATTGTAATTGATCCATTAGAATCAATGATCTGATACATCCAACCTTACAACCGAAATGAGAGAGATTATGGAAAATGACATTAAAATGGGAATTATCCAACAATTGACGCATGTCTAATTGTATCTCTCTGAGAATAAATGCAATCGCACCAAAATGCACCTGAGTATTGTCAATGGAACACAGTAAGGAGTAAAGTTGAAGCTTTTTCGTTTGTAAGTTGTTGGTCAGAAGCATTATCCGTATATGGTTTTCCTTTATATTATCGTAATTGTCTAATTGAGGTAAGGACAATAATTTCCTTGGCAAGTCCTTGTATTCTATAGAGACTCCATTTACAATGAGACCATCAATCACCAACCACCCCAGCTCAGGATCCAATGATGATGCTAGCTCCAGTGCAAGTTTCTTCTTTGTATTGGAATCAGTGATGGTATTCAACAGCACCAATGCTTGGGAAATCATAGACTCAGAACTAGCAAAAATCCTGGCGATCTCTTCACAGTAACCCTCCGTCAGTGAAGTTGAAATGTCAATTGAATTAAACACAAGGGAACATATGTCTTTATTCCCATTAGCCACAGCATAGTTTAACAAGTACATATACGTGGTATCCTTCATATGTCCAGTTTTTTGGAATAACTTGACAAATTTAGTCACTTGATCTGTGTCATTTAATTCACTGGCTAATTCTAGTATCTTAAAACCTTGTAAATTATTTATTTCTTCAAATGATTCACTTGTACATTTCTGCCAGAATAGAGCACTGGCACTATCTAGTCTTTTGTTCCTCACAGCAACTTCAATATCAAATCTAGTTGTATCGATGTTTCTGTCGTTTAGTATCTCTTTGTAAATTTTGTTGTAGGTTTCATCATTCCCCTTCAGATAAATATTGCTCAATATTGATAAAATACCGGGACTGAACACAACAGAGTCTCTTCTTGATAATTCATTAGCGATTGATGTTGTATAATCTAGTGTCTGTGGGTCTATTCTCCTTTGTACTTGGATATTCCGTAATGTGTCAATGCACTCTCTGAATTTCATTCCTTTCAAGGACTTTGCATGGAATTGACCAGCTTTAGCTAAATTCCTCAACATTTTTCATACACTGGAACTTGAATGAAAACTATTTGTTATCTATATATTATCTCCATGATGGGTTCTCCTTCTAATCAAATACTATCATTACGTTTCTCATACTGTAGAAATCGGTAACCGATCGCATCGTCCTACTTTGTATGAAGAAAAAAAACATTTTTTTTTGCTTCAAAGAAACAAACAAAGAAAGAGGGAAAGAGAAAAAAGAACTTTATTATGAAAAGGATGAGATCTTTTACCCCACACTTGGTAATCGTTGTGTATAGGTACACATTGTTAACAGGCAACTATTTACACTACAACCACGGAATAAGATGCTGATACAGATATCTGGTAAGAGACTCATTCATACCACCGGTAGAGTTCTGTCCAGTTTCCATCACTCCACTCCAAACGCTTTCAAAGTGTTTGACAGAGATGTGAAACTTTTGCAAAGGGAAAGAGCAGCAAAACATTCAGATTCCCACATGGTGGAATACATCAGAGATGAAGTGGCTAGAAGAATGATTGAAAGAATGGCCTTTTTGAAGAATGATTTTACTACGGTGATGGATTTTGGTTGTCATAGTGGTAACCTTGAAAGACAACTCTGTCAAAATCATCCAGATGATGATCCAAGATGGAAGGAGGACAAGGAGTTGGTCAAGTCTAAAATTGAAAAATTATACATGGTGGATTCCTCAGAGAGTATGCTTTACAAGGATACAAAATCAAATTTTAACACTGATTTGAATCTTGAAAGAGTCGTTGCCGATGAAGAGTTGTATGACCATCCATTGTTAACCAAGGAAAATGAATTTGATGTTATCATTTCTAATTTATCATTACATTGGATCAATGATCTTCCTAGAATATTCTCCCAATTGAACAAATCATTAAAACCAGACAGTTGTTTCATCGGTTCCATGTTTGGTGGTGATACCTTGTTTGAATTAAGAACATCATTGCAATTAGCTGAACTTGAAAGACAAGGTGGATTGTCTCCTAGAGTTTCACCATTCGTTGGTTCATCTGATGTTGGTTCATTAATGCAAAAGGCCGGTTTCCAAATGTTGACCATTGACGTGGAAGAGATTATCGTTGATTACCCTAATGTCACTGCTTTAATGAGAGATTTGCAATTGATGGGTGAATCAAACTCTATCATGTCTGCTCCACCAATTCTGAATAAAGATTTATTGATTGCATTGGAACCTATCTACAGAGCTTTGCATGGTGATCCTAATACAGGGTATTTACCAGCCACATTTAGATTTGTGTTTATGATTGGTTGGAAACCAGGTAAGTATTTATCAAAGCCAGTGAAGAGAGGTAGTGGTAATGTGAAATTAGGTGATGCATTGGAAGATAACTCTGATATTTTATAAATTTACAACACTGGAATCTTGAATGATTGATTACAGATATCTTATATATAGTGTACATTTATTCACCAATAGTTGGTGAAAAAACTCTTTTCTGTTTGTTTATCTATTAACAAAAATATTATATAAATATAATGGTTTTTTTATTATACAAGGTGGTATTAATCACCATATCTATGCAGTGGCAGTTTCATAACTAGCTTCTTTAAGAGCCTCAGCGGCAGCCTTTTTCACTCTGGAAATTGGGTGTTTAGTCTTCAGCCATTTTAATCTTTTTTCACATTCAATGAAATCTCCAGGATTGGAAATGTACAGAATGGTAAATATCCTGACACACATTAACAATCTTGGAACACTAGATGTTCCCAAACTCAAATTGTACACTCTAACGAATAATGGCCTTAAACTGTAAAAATTTGGGACCTGCACATTTAACTCCAAAAGATTACACCAAAATTTAAGAACAGCATTTTGTATTTTAGATAATCGTTCTGTGTACCGTGGATTAGGAACCAAAGATGTATCAGCTGGTTTCAATATAGCCACTAAATCATCAAGAACGGTGACCCGGTCATCATCACTTGGTAGTTTTCTGTAAAAATACAAGAAAGCATAGATGGCCTCATTAATTGTTGCATCAGATGCATGGCTAGAACCAGCAGAGAAACTGTACCCCTTCCAGAACTCTTTCGTAATTCCTGTGTCCTGTCTAGACAGGTACTGCTCTTTCAAAAGCTTGAGTAAAAGATCAAAATAATCATTTCTATGGGTGAATATCAACTCATGAGCATTGAAATTGATTTCAATTTGATTTTCATGTGCATAACTAAGGTAATAATTAGTCCAGTCATTGATGATTAATAATAGCTTCAAAGACTTGAATTTAATCTTGTCCATCACTTCACATGATAATCTAACTAACTTCTTCTCCAACTCAAACGACAAAGGTAAATCTGTCTTACTTATCTCTTCATCCTTGCCTAACCTGTATGCATCATGTTTGAATTTACTAAGATTCTCTTCGATCAATTCAAGTGTAGCTAATCTAACAAAACTACCAACGTCTCCCTGATTTGTAATGGTGTAATCATCTAAGTTCGTCAATAATTGAAGTAAAACATCACGAGTAACCACATCTTGGTTACGTAAATACAGAGAGCATGAATGAAGTAAATTACTTCTTAAAGTACTGTCAAGTTTATGGTCAGAGATCATAGACAAGATGCTTTCTAACTTACGGCCAAACACTCCAGAATACCCTATACACCGAGCCATGGTGTTGTTTCCATTTTTAATGTAATATATCCATTGGTCTTCATACTTTTCGGGGAGAGAATCGATTCTGGAGGCAAGCCCTGTAAATTTGTCTTGCAAATCTTGATTATCACCAACTCGTGCAATGTTGAACATCAAATCGACCTCATGGGAGTTCATTGAAAAGTTGAACTTCATTAATTGGGTTAACAAATAAATGTACTCAATACCCTTATAGTATTTGTCTCTGTGAAAATCAAAGGTGAATGTGTCAAAGACAGCATGAAACTTAATCGCATCAAACTCGGGGTCCTTGACATTGTTCAACAATTCAGCTATTGTGTAAAGAATACCATAGTTATTCTTATTAGACAGCTTGTAGAGTTCACAAAGTGTTCTAATGTACTGCAAAGAAGTTTCCTCTGTCTGAAGTGACAGCTCTGTGTGTGTTATTGGATCTCGATTTTCTAGTACCTCTTCCTGCTCCTTACATGGTATTGCTATAAACTGAGAGAATAGTCTTGCAGAAAACACTCTTTGAGTGTAATCAACATTTCTGATACCATTTTGGAAAAGAAAACCTGTAAATTCTTTTCTGAATAACCCATCTAATGTGTTATTTATAGTTATTGGCAATCCAAATGCACGTTCTCGTTGACCTAATACTGTGAAGTCTAAAATTTCAATTAACGTCACCTTAAATTCATTGTGAGTCCGGTTACCAGGAAGAAGATACCTGAATACTGGATCACCATGTCTCCCAACTAGTTCTTGCACTGAAGCTGCAGCAGCACGTCTAATGGTTAATTCTCTATCGAGACATGCCACTATTACCAAAGATTCAAGCAGGTTAACAAAGACTTTCACATCCACTTCTGACGTTCTGTATTTCTTGCACAGTGCCCAACACACAAAACACGATGCATCACGCACGTTAGTGCCAAGGGTGTACGTTAATCTATGTTGTTCAAAGAATATTGTGTGTTGCAAGATGGAAACCACCAAATCAATAAATTGTGTTGGTAGCATTCGTTGTCTGGCCAATTCACCCAATGTCAACAACACCCCGTGGAACAATTCAATGTCTACCGTTTCGTAATCTAGCTGTGTAGTATTTACTAGCTCAGGGTCCAGTTGATCAATGGAGGGGATGTCTAATTCAACTATTAAAAATGTGATGATTTCATTTTGCATTGGCTCTGGTAGTCCCTTGATCAATTTGGAGAATTGCTTCGCTGAACAGTATCTTATCACAGTGTCTTGATTACTGATGAAATTGAACAGTACATTCAATATCTGCTCCACTGCATCGTAGTCACAGGATTTGACAAACACAGTGGACAACTTCCCTAGAATTTTAATGTGCAATCTGATGATGTTTGCATTGCTCTCATCTTGGATTTCATTGGAAATAAGAGTCAACATTCTTGGAATGTATCTGATGATGGCATCGGTGTTAGATATCTTCAATAGGAAATTCAACATACTCAATGTTCCTAATTTATTGTAGGGAGATTTCCCCTCCCATGAGATTGAATTGAAATTCTCTGTGATGAATTGATCCAAGAATGCAGGCATGTCATTTCTTGACAAGAATCTAGCCATTAGAATCGCAGATGCATCACTTTCCTTTCCTGGATTCTCCAAGTACTGGCACGATAAACTGTACACGTTAATCGGTAGTTGAGGGTCAATCTTATCCAATGGGAACGGAGCCAAAATCAACACAGACAACCACACAAGTAGAAAGAACCGTTCCTGCCATAAGTCAGATGTCTTCAGTGTGTCAATGATGAATGTGATGATGTATATGTTACTGGTCAGGCAATTAGACACGGTCTTTATGCCTCTGACTTTAGTGAACGTGTAGAAAACCAGTGAAATGGCATTAGCCAAGGCGATGGGTTTGCCATCATTGTAGTCATTGGTCGGTGTCGTTAACAGACATTTGTCCGAGTACGCATCGATCAAAGTTTCAATGAAATGACGAAGCCGTCTGTCAAGTAATTGTGGAGATGGTTGAAACTCATCGATGGCCCTCACCACGATGGTTCTGTTCTCGTTGATTATGCATGTGTCCCTTGGATTAGAGATGATCTTGTGAATGGACTTGTCTATTCTTTCAAGTAAATCATTGGAAGCCTTGGAGAGTCGTATTTCTTCAGATTCCATATCAGATATTTTTGAAATCGATACTGCAAGACACTTATGTGTATATGAAGAACTGTTCACACAGAATTTCCATACGTTTTATCAGTGTTAATGAAATACTCTATGTACATCTCTCTTTGTTCACTGGTTGAATTTTGATAGATTTGAATCAGATCGCGTTCGGGGAAACCCTCGGAGTAATGGCCCTCTGAGAGCACTACCAATACGTTTTGAAACAGGGGTAAGTCACAAGAAGACAAAACAAAAGATGACAATGACATAAGATAATTAAAAAGTGTGTATTTAGATCAAAAATAAATGAAAAGAGGGTATATATATATATATATATATATATGTATATATAAACAAAAGAGTGTATGCCAACTTGAAATACCGTTAAATTAACATTTTGTTGTTCTTGTTCTCTTAAATACCACCCATATCAGCAAAACCAAAAGGGTATTAACACACAGAACAACACAATGATACAAGACACATTAGATCATATACAAATAATTCAAATACCCCTTTATGTACCCCTTGTAAACAGTACAATGAATGAAATAGCTGTGTGTGTATGTATGTATGTATGTATATGTATACATTAATATGTGTACATTGGCTATACCCACGTCGATCGACCGCACAATACCTCACCGCAACCAGACCGACCCACTTCACTCATCTATGGCTGTGTGAATCTCGTTTTGGTAGGCTTAGTTTTATTTATTTTAACTATGTTGTGTTAAAAGGACAAAAGTTACAAAAGAGACAAAGCCATTTATGAAACGACAACGCGTTTTATTCATTTGAATATAAATAGTTATGGCTAAGTTAACATTAAGCTTAGAATTGAAATTATAAAACTTGAATTAATTACATTTGAATTGAATAAAATTTAAAGTTGAGGCTGGGTAAACTCAACCTTTCATTGATTCATTCGATTCGATTTAATTACGTAAGTTTAAAGAGAGATGAGCATGAGCATCAGCATATGTATATATATATGAACCTGAACCTTAATTTAAGAAAGAGAAAAAAGAAAAGAAATTTCTTCTTTGTATTCTATGTCTTCTTTGGCGTCTTTATCTTGTCGTCATTGTCTTTGTGTCTTGTCCTTTGTCCCTATTTTCTTTGTCTGTTTATTATTTCTCTGTAATTCCAATTGTTTTGCAATCTAAATCGAGTAATAAATTTTTTTTTGTTTTTGCTGCGCAATTTTAAATTTTTTTAGTTGGTTATAAATAGTAATATACATGTAAATTTTTATTAAGGAATGTTTTCTTTTCTTATTTCTTTCTGTTGATTTACAAATATATATATATATATATATATATATATATTCGTATAACCGTGTCAAGTACTTTTCTATTCTATTCTTTTTTTCTTTCTTTTTGATACATATACCATCAATTGATTGATACAAATCCAACTTTCAAACTTGAAAAGAAAAGATAAAAAAAAAAGATAACACAAAATAATGAAGAGTTTCCTTTCATTATCAACACTAGCTTTATTAGCTTCTCAAACTTGCTCTGCATCTCTAGCTGTCCGTGATTTATCAGATAACGGCAAAGATGCTGCCAACAACAACAATGCTGCCACTACCGGTACTGCCACTGTCACTGGAACATCATCATCATCAACGTCTACAGCATCAGCATCCGCTAACAACGGATACTCATCGGAACAAGGTGTGTTGCAATTTTTGAACATGGGTTACGAAGGTTCGTATTTCAAAGTGAAATCAATGAACTTGAAAGACGGTGATGATTGTTCTTGTGAATTGGATCAATCCAATCCATTTTACTTTTCCGGTGCCATTGCTCCATTGAATGAGGATGTTTCCGTTCACATTAGAGGTCCATTGAATTTACAGAAATTTGCTGTGTACAATGCAGACAATTACTCATACGGTGATACCTCTGGATCTTGGTCCAGAGAGGCATACTATGATTCCGCTCAGGGGACTGCTGAAAATGTCACATTCATGGGTAATGTCGGTAGTAACATTAGTTGTATCGGTAATGCCTTGGATTACGTCTCTGACGATGGTGTCACCCAGGCCAGTGGATCCACTGTGTTGAGTAATGTTACCATTCCATCCGGGAAGGAATTTGCCATTTTTTCCAATGTCACTTGTCAAAAATCCGGTTGGAAGAAGGACTGTGGTGTGTACAGAGATGGTATTCCAGCATACCACGGATACTACGGTACCACTAAGATGTTTTTGTTTGAATTCTTGTCTCCATATGAGGATTCTGTGTCCAAGGATGACACTGCCAATTACGATATGCCAGGTATTTGGTTGTTGAATGCCAACATTCCAAGAACGTCTCAATACCCAACCAATGCTAATTGTTCCTCTTGGAGATCTGGTGGTGGTGAATTCGATATCTTTGAAGTGATGAACTTTACTGAACGGTTACATTTCTATTCAACCATCCACGATTACCAAGGTACAGATGACATTGAAACCGGTATGCCATTGTACGGATACTTGGAGAGAACTCCAGAGTCCCTCATGTCCGGTGGTGTCGTGTTTGGTTCCGATGGTAGTGCCACTGTGTTTTTGTCCAATTCTACGACGTTTGACGACACCATTGATAACTCTGATTTAAGCAGTTGGATCTCTAACATTGAAGAAAAGGAACAAGGTGTGTCGTCTACCTTGGCCACTGTGACATTGGCATCCACTGCTAAGACCAAGGGTGATGCCGCTGCCGTTGCTGTGTCTGGTGGATTCTTTGTCAATTTGATCACTGCGTTCTTTGGTATCTTGGCATTGATTTAAAGTTAACTTTTCAAATTTCAAAGATAGAATATATAATACACATACATTTTTAAAAAAATAAAAACATCCGTCATTAATTTGACCTGACTAACCTAACCGCTAAATACTCTTTTTGTTGTCGTTTCTTTTTTCTTTTTCTTCTTTTTTTTTATTTCCTATACATGCTTTTCTGTTTTGTTCTTGTTTATTGGTTTTTTTCTCCTCTGTTTTCTGTTTTGTTTTTATTATATTGTATACCACAGTAATGTTTACAGTTACTATCCTGCCACTCTTTATTTATTTATCTTTTGCTTACAAAATCTTACTAGTTTCATATAATATATGTCCAACTCCGTCTCCGTCTTCGTAAATGCCTATTCGTCTATGTTATTCGCCTATCCTTTGTTAAATGATAAGTTAGCCATTTCAATGTAAACCACTTCACAACTCATAACAGTACAATACCCTTCTAGAGCGTTAAATAATGAAGAAGATGGCTTGTTTTTATATCGTTTATATCATATTTATATATATATATATATATATATAGAGAGAGAGGGAGAGATCTCCTGTGATAAATTGAACTAAATTGAATTTTATCCATCTTGCAATTGTAACTAAAAAAAATTTAGTTCCAGAAATGGAGTTTACAGGAACAAAAGAAATGAGATGAGTTGAAATTACAATGTCCAATCAAACCGTACAGTTACATTGTCGTTTCTCACATTAGAACTAAATGTCTTCACAATGATACAACATAATTATCTATCACTCGTAGTTGTATTGATAAATAAAATATTAGAGGGTTAAAAAGTAAAAACACACAATAAAAAAATTCAACTCTTGTTCAAACAAAGAGGACAATTATTGTCATGATTTCCCAATTAGGAAATCTAATTACATAGGATCAAAAAAAAAAATTGAAAAAAAAAGCGTTACGCCAAATACAATGTACTGTTACTTATACAAACGTTTTTTGACAATTAACTGTGATATTCATCTCCAACAGGTTAAGGTAAATGTAATTTGGTTTAAAAATTTTTATTCTACGTTTCACTGTTTTCATTCGTAGTTAAAAAAGTCACAGATTTATAGACACATAGGAATAAATCCTGAGAAAAAATGAAAAAAACCAGTAACTTTTTTAGACCCTTTTGTTTTCAGTTAGTGTGAGTTTCATGTAGTCATTTTACTGTAATGGATAAACCATAGAACACCAAATAACCTACGATGATTCAATGAATTGTGAGATGTAATTTGTTTTTGTATGTCTCCCCCTTTTTTTAAAAAAAGATCAACTAACCTATTTCAGAAAAGATCGAAAACAAGCCTACCTTTAACCCTTTCCAACACAGCTATGCTATGCTATGCTATGTTATGTGATTCTACGCTATGTTTTTCTACGCAATGTTATGTTTCTTTCTTAACACACCAGTACCATGTACCAAAAGATAGATAGATACATAGATAGATACATAGATAGATACATAGATATATCAGAATGGTATAAAAGGACATGGAATTCTACTTATTTGTTGCTTTTCGATCATGGTAATTAATTCAAATGGTTTAATATTAATAACACCACAATTAAAAGGCACAACTTCTGCTCAATTATCAATTATCAGTTACTACCACTACCATTACTAATACCATCAACAATGATTGCTTCCAACGTATACTCCTTAATCACCTTGTCGTTATTATCATTAACCACATTCACCAACGGTGCACCAGTCGCTGACAATGATGATGGCAAACCAACCACCACTGTCACTAGATACGATATCAATCGTGATCCAAGTGTGACTCTTTACAGAACTGAATCACGTACAGTCATTGAAGTCGTCGGTCAAGCCATTCCACCGATTTACGTTCCAACTACTTCCACCAAGGCAGATGGCAAGGTCACAACTTCCTACAAGACTTATAAAGTTGACTCACCAACTGATCCTGTTCTTTTAGCATGTCGTATGGTGTAAATGTATCAAACATCTACCACCGTGACCTTTACTTTGTTTTAATTCCTTTCTTGTTCGTTTACTTTCCATGATGCCAGAAACTATCCATCCATCAACACTGAAATATCTGAAATATCTGAATTGGTTCCTTGTTTAGTTTTGTTTTTATTCGACGGTTTGATTTGTTTTTGACTTTAACATATTGCTTCTATTTTGGTTTGTTTTGGTTTGGTTTTTACATATGTCTTTTCCAATGCTATTGTTATCTCGGTTTACTTGTATAAATTCAGCTACAAGTGGGGTTCCTCTGTACCTGTTACCTGGTTTTCTTTTCCTATCCTGTGTTTTTATTGTCTTATGTATACTGGTTGTATTTCCTCCCCCCCCCCACATCTTTATTGAAATAATAGTTATACTTGTTTTTTATTAAAATATCCCTTTATCGTAACCTGTTGTACCTATTACTAACTAACTAATAATGTCGGTCGTGTACTACACAAATATCATATTTGATATGAAATTTTTGGTACCGTCAACGACCAGCGACCAGCGACTAATCTGTGCCAGTCGTCTGTCAGTGCCAGTGCCTCAAAATTGGAAAACAAAACTACAGAGAAAAGGACACAAGACTTTGATGATTGAGGTGTAAATGTAAATGTAAATGTAAATTGAAATTAAATTAAATTAAACAAAAATTTGTCATCTTCTTTATTTTCTTTACTAAATTTACTGAATTTCAATAATTTAAAAACCAAATTGGATTTTGATATACAAGATTTTATTCCATATTGCTTCTTCTTTTTTTTCTAAATTTAAAATTCGTGTCTTCTTTGTTTTGATCCCTGGGTTTTTTTTTAACTTCATTACTTGGGTATAATAAACACGCATACACACATATACATACACATACACATACACTAATTTATATACCCATATTCAAATTTAATCAAACAAAGTCAAAATGGCTGGTGATTGGACAGTTGACCCTGATACTCGTAGAAAATTGTTAGCTCTGCAAAAGCAAGGTGCCAATAAGAAATGCTTTGACTGTAAGGCTCCAAACCCTCAATGGTCATCACCAAAGTTTGGAATTTTCATCTGTTTAGAATGTGCCGGTGTTCACAGAGGTTTAGGTGTCCACGTCTCATTCGTTAGATCTATCACAATGGATCAATTCAAACCTGAAGAATTGACTAGAATGGAGAAAGGTGGTAACGAAAAGTGTGCAGAATATTTTGAAAGTCACGGTTTGGATTTGACATTACCTGCTCAACAGAAGTACAACAATTACGTCGCTGAAGATTACAAGGCTTATTTAACATCTGTCATTGAAGGTACAGAATTCACAGAACCAGATCACACGGGAGAATTTTTACCTTCAAAAAGCCAATTGACTAACCCAGCTGCTGATAAAAAGATTTCAACTGGTGGTTCCGGTGCAACATCTGCCAAGGGTACACCAAACGCATCAGGTCGTGGCACTCCAATTTCAGGTCCATCAAAGGCACAAAATGAATCTTACTTTGCTAAATTGGGTTCAGCAAACGAAGCTAGACCAACTGATGTGCCACCATCTCAAGGTGGTAAATACCAAGGGTTTGGATCGACTCCAGCACCACAGAAGAGTGCCAACGCTGGTGGATCATTGAATGGATTGACATTTGACGCATTTCAAAGTGATCCACTGGGTACGTTCAGTAAAGGTTGGGGGTTGTTCTCGTCTACAGTGGCTAAATCCGTCAAGGAAGTTAATGAAACTGTTATTCAACCAGGTATGAAACAATTAGCTGAACAAGATTACACCACTCAAGCCAAGAGAGCCATGGAACAATTTGGTCAAAAGGTTCAGGAAACTGGTTACTCCATTCAAAGACAAATAGATTCCACTAACCATAACGGTCAACCAAGTTCAGAGTATGGTTCATTGTTTGATAACATTGGTGACGATGATGAAGACGCTAGTGTTGTGCCGGCATTTGGTTTACAGAAGCCAAAGGAGAAGACCAAATTACCTGGATTAGCTGGTAATAACAATTTGAAGAAGAAGAAAAGTTGGGATGATGATGATGATAAATGGGATAATTTTTAAATTTTTTATTTTTTAATTTATAATTTTGATTTCGACTTGACTCCTTTCCTTTATATTTACTCTGCACTTGTATTATTGATTTAAACTTTTGTTATATAGATTTAGTTTTATATCTCTCACATTGCACAGATTTTTTCATCTTCATGTTTGTTTATTTGTTTGTTTGTTTACCTAACCATTGAGCGACGTTTAACTGTACTCTGAAAAATGAGACGTAATATTATAAGTTATAAGTTATAACACAAGGTGATATGGTTTTTCTTGATCATCGCATCGCATCACATCGCATAGACAAACCATTCCTTCCATCAACTGGTAAGTAAATGGAAAATTGAACTAATTTGTTCAATTCTATGGAATTTAGCCAAACAACGACCAACCCCAACCGATGGAAGTCAAACCCCATCCATTTAACGGTGAATAGCCTCTTTTGTGTTCACCAACTCCACCCGATTATTGTGTCTCTAAGGGTAATTTAGAGCGTGAGACCCACTCGCTTATTTCCTAAAACGGTAATTAGCGGGCTAAGATAGCGGAACTTTGTCATCAGGCATCAACATGTTTTCTAAAAAAAATTTTTTTTATAAATACATGGTTTTGTCTGGTTATGGTTATTTTATTTAACGTGTATGGTGGGTGATTCAAAATAAACTAGTGTCAGTAAGGTTATACGTACATATAAAAAAATATATATACAAATACAGATACAAATACAAAGAATGTCACCAGCTGCTACTACAACCACTGTCTTAACTCAACCAGAAACTGAAGTGCCATCTGAAGTCAAGGCTAGCACATCAAGAGGTTATGCATTAACTGAGAGAGGTGTTCAAAACATCGCCATGGGTGGTGAGGCACCATTCCCAATTCCAAAATTTGATGATCCATACGAAGAAAGAGAATTCATTTTAGAACATATGGCTGCTGCATTCAGAATTTTTGGTAGAAAGGGTTACAATGAAGGTTCTGCAGGTCACATCTCTGTGAGAGATCCAGTTGATAGAAACACATTTTGGATCAACCCATTAGGTGTTCATTTTTCATTGATGAAGGCATCTGATATGATTAGAGTCGATGAAAATGGTAAGGTGTTGGACGGTGCCAAGGGTTCCATCAATGCTGCTGGTTTCGCCATCCATTCCGCTGCTCATAGATTAAGACCAGACATCAACGCTGCATGCCACACCCATTCTAAATACGGTAAGGCTTACTCATGCTTTGGTAAACCATTGGAGATGATCAACCAAGATGTGTGTAACTTCTACAAGGCTCATTCCGTGTACACTGATTTCGGTGGTGTCGCTCTGGAAAAAGAAGAGGGTCAAAAGGTCGCTGAATCCATCGGTAACGGTCATGGTGCCATTTTGATGAACCATGGTTTAATCACTGTCGGTTCCACTATCGATGAAGCTGCTTACTTGTTCACTTTAATGGAAAGAAGTTGTGAATGTCAATTATTAGCCGATGCTGCTGAAAATCAAGGCAGACCAAAGGTTCTCATTGGTGATGAAGAAGCTGCTTACACTTACCACATGAACGCTGATCCAGAGACCTTATACATGGAATTTCAACCAGATTTCAACTTGGAGAAACACTACGATGACAGTTTCATGACTTTTACCAACGCTAAGAAAGCCAAACAAGTTGTTTAATTTACTCTGTTGAAAGAAAAAAAAAATTTAATGTAAATATTTATGTTTAAAAAGAATCCTATCAAGATTCATCTGGTATTGTTTTGTATTTCTTCTGTTTCATTGTTTTTTTTTATTCTTCTACCCTTCATTTATATATTTATGATATAATTCAATTGTATTGCTACGTTCTGTTAATAGTCGGTGAACAGTAAAATCAGAAACTCCTGTTATCAAACATTGTAAGAGTTATTTTCTTTTGTTCTAGCGAGAGAACAAGGAACATATAATTTTCCAAATTAACTAACTATATTGTCATTGGAATGTTAGTATTTTCCAAACAAACATATAGTGGAAACTATATACACCACAACCATGGAGTACGAAGAAGATTGGACTTTACCTGATCGATTTATACCAATACAACACCACGATGGGGGTTATGCATTGGGAATAAGAGCGTCATCATCTGAAACACCATTGATTCAATTGATCGTCACAGATTTGAAAGAGTATTATGTGTCCATTTACAATTTAAAGAATGATTTAACACCATTACTAAGGGAAAATAGAATATTCACCACTGATGATTCTACAATTGATGAATTTATTGACAAGCTGAATGGAATCAAAGTATTAGGGTTGGAGGAAAATTCTCAAGAAGTGTTGTCGATAAAAACCACTAAAGAATTGGACTCTGTGACATTGACCTCATTGGAAACTTCATTATCACTAACTTTCCCGTTGACGAAACTCCAATCATACAAATCTAAATACATAGTGTCACAAAAATTTAACACATTACTTTTAGAGTTTTCGTTCATTCAAACCCATATCTTGTGGGGTGCCCAGACTGAGATTAACAATAAAAATGAAATCATTCATAGGTTGATTCAAAACAAGTTGCAAGATTCAGCATTGGTCCAAGTGACCAGTGAAACTGGGAATGTTAGTACGATGACAAAACAACAGATGTTTAATCATAAATTAATAACTGATATGTTTGTCGGTCATAGAAAAGGTGGATTGCGGGATTCACTAGGAATGGATATCAATGACATTAAAAAACGGTCAGGGAAAATTTACGCAAATTTGACTAAGGACAATGATCAATATCAAAAAATGATGAATGTGATCTTGAAGAATGATTTTAATTATCAATGGGGTTTAATTTCCAGTACTGAACCCAAACCAACAGCTTCAATAACTTTGAGTTCTGCAATGAAAAGATCGCCGAGCTTCTCCGACAATGAGACTGCTATCAAACGGCAAGCGCCAGATATCAAACGAGAAGAAGGTGTTTCGATCGATGATGATGAAAAAGGTGGAAGTGATGAAGATGATGATGAAGATAATGAGGCATGGCTTTACGGATGATCAAGATTTGTAATATTAAATATAGATTAATTGTTAGTGTATTAAGATAAAAAAATAGTAAATATTAAATGGTAAACTAATGCGACACCTGATAAATCATTACATCCCATGATCTAACGATTTCATTGAGAGAATCAACTTGATTCTGTTCTCTGTTTTTATATAAACTTTTCAAAACCTCAAACCAAAATTCCTTGAACTCTTTCAAATCATTGATTGTGGTTGGAATTCGGGTCACAAGGTCAAAAGTGTGGTCGTCCTGAAGTGACTTCAATGGACTATATCTACCCTTTTTAAAATAGTCGCTGAATGCTGAGAAACTGAACCTTTTTAAAACACTAGCACATGCTTCTAGATCTGTTACATCTTTTGGGTTATACCCAATCAATTCACAGTCATCACCAAATTCAGCATTCATGGCAAACTCCACCGCTTCTATGGCAAGTGTTTCCACCTGGGTGAATATTTTACCTGAAGCGTCATCAAAACTGACATTATCTGGAACTTGGATGTGCGCCCTATGTACCGGTTCAGGAGTGGGGAACTCTTCATTGTAATTGTCTGTACTCATTTGCTCATCATCATCGTCATTGTAGTCGAACACATCTTGCTGTTGATGGTGATGCTGGACAACATAGTGGTCATTTGGAATATTCTGTGCACTCATTTCATAATCATTATCTAATAAATTAATGTTCCTACTTCTGGTTTTGTTGTTGTTGCCATGTATGGCGTTGTTCTCATGGCAAATGGTCTCAGCTATTAGTTTAGCAGTCATATTTGGCCTGTACGATATCGTTAACAATTCATTCGTCAATGCCTTTACACACAAGTTTTTATCATTGGTCATCAACACCACCATATTCAATGGGTTCGCTTGTTTCAAGTAAAGACAGCAATCTAAAATGGCATCGTCCTTCATGGCGTCTCTGTCTATGCGTTCACTTAATTGTTGACCCTTGACTATCGTGTCCCTATCGTGGAGAAATTTATAACACCAATCAATGGCCAAACGAGCTTGTTGCGAGATTTGACCCGCAGATGTGGCGGATTTCAATCCATCTAGTTCTTGAATCACTTGTTTAGGAATGACGATGGTGAAAATATCATCGTAGAAGATGTGTAAATCTCGTAAATCGTTTAAAAGTGTCAAATGACTGATGATGAAATTTGTATCCACAACTAGGAAAATTGTCGATTGGTTATTAACAGTGACTCTGTGATTCCCACTGTGTTCTTCATGAAGGTAATAGACATTGTACGGTAGTTGGTTACCAGTGGATGTATGATTTCTAGCTTGTAACACATAATCAGTTATCTGTGACACTTCTTGTTGATTATGAGCATCGAATGCTGGGAATTCTTGTCTAATGTGATCGTTGGAAACACGTTTAGAGTACCACGATGGGAGAGGTTCCCCCTTAGTAGCCGTGTATGACATTTTATGTCCTATATTACCAGTGGATGGATCGGTTTTACTTTTATGTAACTTGTAGATCTATATCACACCATTCATTTGTACCATATAGTAAATTGTATCATATATATTAAACTATAAACTATACACCATACACCATACAAAACAAATAATTGTCGAGAGAAATGTAAGAGAAAAAAAAAACAATTGTCTACACAGAGTCGATAAAACAATAAAAATTTGTCGATAATAAAAAATTCCCGCATAAGTGTCGTGGACCCACAAGTTAGCACACGAGCTTGGTCCATGACAGTTATGCCAATTGACTTCAAGCTTTTCAATTGGACAATTGACCACTTTCGCTGCTAAACGCTCCAATTTTACCAAACACACAAATTCGAAATATATGACACCAAACAAAATCAATTGAACATTTAACTACATTTACAATTTCCCCCCACCTTTTTACCTTTACCTTCCTTTACGATTTCAATTAATATCCAATTGTTTTAAATATGTCTTCCGTCGCAAAGTCTGCAGCAAACAAGATTGACTGGTCCAAGATCATTCCTCAATTAGGTTTATCAGGTCAAACCGCTACCGCTTTAACCTCTTTCAAGAAGAGAAACGATGAAGCTAAGAGAGTTTTATTCGAATTGAAGCAACAATCCGCTGATGTTGATTTCGCTTCTTACAAGTCTGCTTTAAAGAACTCTGCCATTGTCGATAAGATCTCTGGTGACGTTGGTAAATTCACTGCTTCTAAGGCTAACTTGTCCAAGCAATTGAACTTGATTGACGCCTTTGAAGCTAAGGCCATTGAAAACGCTAAGGAAACTGAATCATTAGTCTTGGCTGAATTGACTGAATTGGAAAAGACCTTAGATGATATTGAATCCGCTAGACCATTCGATCAATTGACCGTTGAAGACGTTGTCAAGGCCAGACCAGACATTGAAGAAAAGGTTCAAGATATGGTTAGCAAGGGTAGAGTTGAAGTTCCAGGTTACAAGGAGAAATTCGGTGATTTGGTTATCATGTAAGATCATTGATCACATTAAAAAACAGCATTTTCAATTTCACATTACCAACATTTTACAAACTTTTATATGTCCCCCAATACAATTCAAATTTCAATCCTCCAATTTTACTTAGAGAATTAAATTAGATACATTAATGTATTTCGTTATGATACAATCAATCAATCGATCTTCTTCATGTTTTTTTTTTATTGTCTCCTCTTTATTATTCATTCATCTTGAAATTACTTTTATGTTTATGAAAAATTTGTGTTTTTTTATTTTAGACAAATGAAAATTACTATTTATCATTTTTAAAAAAAAATTAATAAGTCAAGGAGTTAGCGGAAAATACACTAATTGTGTTGTTTTGATATCAATTGACTTTCAAAACAACTATTGACTGGTAACAGTGCTGTTCAGCTCTTTCGTAGATGTATTACCGTTTGTAGTTTATTAATTGAGTTCTAAAAATGTCGAACCAGGTCAATGATAAAGGTAAACAAAAAGTTTTGTACACCTGTAGAGAACAAAATCGCTCTCAGGTGTGAGGTGTGAGTGAGTCTCTTTGTAATTTTTTTTCAAAGGCTTAATTTTAATTACACAGATACATAGATAAAATCTCCATACCGTGATTACATGAACAATTACCATTTCAATTATTCCATTGATCAAATACTAGCATGGCTGAGACAATTCAGGAACTATCTGATAAGTTTCTCAATTGTTTAGCCGTTGAAAAACAAGAAGATTTCGAACAAACTGCATCTCTTTTATCAACAACTTCTCCCAAGGTTATAGCATCAAATGGATTGGCTATTTTAAACCTTTCCATAAATAACATCAGAACGGGTATCGGTGGTAAATTGATCATTGAGCTTAATCTCCATTCATCAATAGGATCCAGCTCCAGTAAAAAATCAAAGAAAAAGGGAATTTCCTCATCGAAGCAAGACAGCTCCGATGGATCAAATATCGACACCGGTGATTTCAGATCTGGCGATATAGTGAAAATTGACAAATACTCCCATGATAAGAATTCAACTCACAAAAAACTTAAAAACTCATCCAGGAAAACAGATCAAGATGAAGCAGTGGAGGAGGATGTCGATGTCACTGGTGTGGTTACATCAGTCTCAGATAAACAAATCAACCTTGCAGTGTCGTTTGATTCTACTACCAGTGAAGGTAACAAGATAGAACAAAAATTAAACACGTTGTACCAAACAGATTGTAAAGTGTGGATAGTTCAGGTGTCTAATGAAATCACTTACAATCGGATGGAATCAACAATGAGAAAGTTAAGTGAATTGAATCAACAAACGTCAACACCAATCATGAAACTGTTGCTTGGTGAAGATAAATATATAAAACCAAACTACACTGACTTGGAACGGCAATTTAAAAAATTGGAATTCACAAATCCTACACTTAACGCATCCCAGAAGCATGCTATCAATTTCAGTATGAACAGTAATTTAAGTATCATCCACGGACCACCAGGTACTGGTAAGACAAGTACAGTGGTGGAATTGGTTAAGCAACTAGTGAAGAAGAAAAGACAAAATTCAGATACAAAGAAGATATTGATTTGTGGCCCATCAAATATATCAATAGACACCATATTGGAAAGGTTGAAGGATACTTTCAAAGGACCAGATTATTCCAAGCTTATCAGAGTCGGTCATCCTGCAAGAATATTACCGCAGATCCTGAAGCATTCCTTAGATTTGATAGTGGAGAATGAATCTAGTGATGTGTTGGGTGGAATCTTGGACGATATTAACAAACTAATGAAGAAGACGAAGAAGGTGAAAAATTACAAGGAACGGAGGGAATTGTACCAAGAGATTAGAGATTTGAAAAAAGATTTACGGTTCAGATCTAGAAAGGCGGTGTCGGATGCTTTGATTAAATCAGAGGTGGTGTTAGCTACATTACATGGGTCATCTGCAAGGGAGTTGGCCCATTGTGTCAGGGATCATGGTGAATTGTTTGATACTTTGATCATTGATGAAGTGTCTCAATCATTGGAACCTTCTTGCTGGATACCATTGATGTATCATAAAGATATTTCAAGATTAATAATCGCTGGTGATAACAAGCAATTACCTCCTACTATCAAGACCAAAGTTAATGTTAAGGTGACTAAAATGTTGGGTAAGACATTGTTTGATAGACTTTTGGAAGTTCATCCAAACCATGCGGAATTCACATGTTTTTTGAACATTCAATACAGAATGAACGAAAAGATAATGAGATTCCCTAGTGATGAGCTATATGCTGGTAAATTAACTGCAGATGAGTCTGTCAAGACTAAAAAGGTAGTCGATCTACCGTATGTTAAGCAAACAAATGAAAACGAAGATGATGTGCAAGAAGAAATTATCTGGTACGATACACAAGGTGGTAACTTCCCTGAAAGTGACTCCGCTGAAGAAAGCAAGAGCTCTAGTGGAGCTATTTTTTCTTCTAATTACAATGAAGGTGAATGTTTCTTTGTCCTGAAACATGTGAAGTCGTTGATAAATGCTGGTGTGAAGCAAGAGGATATAGGTATCATCTCTCCATACAATGCTCAGGTTTCTAAGTTGAAAAAACTAATTAGAAATGGACAAATAAATGATGATGATGACGACAGCAGTGGAGGTGACGTTGGTTCAGGAGATAAATTTGAACATATTGAAATCAGTACAGTTGACGGGTTTCAAGGTCGTGAAAAGGAAGTCATCATACTCTCAATGGTGAGATCAAATGATGAACATGTTGTTGGTTTCTTGGAGGATTTCAGAAGATTGAATGTTTCCATCACAAGATGTAAAAAGCAGCTATGTATTGTGGGTGATTTTGAAACCTTGAGTGAAAGTGGAATTGCATTTTTGAAGAATTGGTGTGGTTGGTGTGAGGACAATGTCGAGATTAGATATGCAGACAGTGAAGACATATACTAGTAATTTATTAATTATTTATTTATTTGCTTACTTATTTTGGTTATATTTATAGATGTTTATATTTGGAAACACAGGTTTTGTATAAATAATAGCATTAAATAACATGGGATACATCATTTATATATAAAATCAAAAGGATGTAATCATAATTTGTAGAAAGAAAGAAAATCAAAAGTGCAAAAAATAGGTCCTATAGAAAACAAAATAACAATTAGAGAAGAGGAGGTAAAAAAACAAAAGGGAAATTTGAAAAAAAAAAGAAACAAAAACAATACTTTAAAAAGATGCACAAAAAGATGAAAATAGATAAACAAAAACAAGAAAATAAGAAACAGAAAAAAAGACGTAAAATAGGGTACAGCGTAGAATGTATTAATATTTAAAACATGAAAAGCATCAAAATGTAAGGAATATATGTGAGTATTTCATCATTCAAGAAGCAAATACGATCCATAGAGGGATTAGAAAGTAAATGGGGTTGTTACCAATGAAAGCACGCACTATGAGGCACGCATAGTGTAATTAAGAGACCCATCGGCTTGGTACAATGGATGATTCTCTTTAACATACGATTGGCCATCATCGTTTGGATCTTCATAATCATCGTCATCATCCTCGTCAGTATATCTAATACCACCTGAACTATGACTACCGGTTTCATCATCATCGTCTCTGTATTCGTAATCATCTTCTTCATCGAATCCATTATGTTCATCTAAATCACCAGATGTCATTTGGTGGTATGGGTGACCACCGATTGATGAGGAAATTACACCTTGAGTGCTTTGTTGTTCATCTTCTCCTGACTCTTCATCATCTGAAGATTCACCAAACTTTTCAGAGTCACCAGTCATTTGATGGGCCATATACGCAGAAAATTGATCTGCATCGAGCTCATTGTCATCCAATTCTGCAGTTTCTTGTTCTTCATTAGCGTCGTTGCCATACACCATTCTGAACACATTACTGCCGTCACCAGAGTCACCATCTTCCAATCCATTTTCATAAAGTATTTGTTCATCAACTAACTCATTAACTTCACCCTCACTACCGAGAACTGTGTTGTATTTGTTTCTTGTCTCCATTAAAGTGCCACTGACGTATTGATTCCATTCTTCGGTCGACACTGCATCTTCAATGATTGGAGATTTACTAGTGTTCATTAAATCAGGGGAGCTAAACTTCAACACTTCTTCAGCAATCAAGTTCAAGTGACCCATGTAACCCAATCTTAATCCATTGTCTTCTTCGTATTCAATACATTTATTGTGGCCGTCTATAATTAACTTGGTGATTTCGCCTCTACCGAATAGATCAATAGCTAAAAACTTGTTGTAACCGATTTCCATGGAGGCACTCAAAATCTGTTGCACGATATCGAAAACAACATTGTGGAGGAAATTGTTCCATGGGAATTTGAAAAACATGTGGAGAATTGTCACAATGACATTGTTATCGTAAAGTGCAATCTTAAGTTGATCACCAACGACTGGGTTATTTCTCAAAGATGATTCAGATTCAGAGTCATCCTCCATCAGAGCAGTTTCATCCATGTCAACTGATTGGTTAGCCAATTGGTTTTCTTGATCATTAGGTTCATCATCATCATCATCATCATCATTCAACGTTTGATCAGCTTCTTCATCGATGTTATTTTCATCACCATTTTCAATCTGTTCCTCACCATCGGCACCGGTGGCCAATTGTTCATCAGTGTCCTCGTCTTGTTCATGTTCATGTGCATCTTCGTATTCATTGTATTCATTAGGGCTCAATCTTAGGTTTTCAACATCCCTTGATATGTCAACTTCATCAATTGACGTGTTTGAATCTGCATCTGCATTGTTTAAAATTTCTCTTTGTTGTTGAATTAATTTCTCTCTAACTTCATCTCTTTCATTAACAATCTCTTCACCCTTTTCATCGTTCAATAATGCCATGTTGGAACAATGGATCAATTCAGCCACTAATTCACAGATTTTAAATCTTTCAAAACCCAATGGTTCTATTTCACCGAATGGTGTCTTTAATTTCTTATCCACTGGTCTTTCTAACATCTTAGTGAATTCCGGCATAGCCTCAGCAAACACCTTCACCAAAGTACCTAGGTATATAGGATCCCTTGGCGTTGGTGGGTGAGAGTCCACAGTTATATACACCACCGGCACGGCATCGTAATCAGAGTTATTCTTTCTGATGATTTCAATGACAATTCCCACACCATTTGACAATCCAGTGCCACCTTGCAACATCATTTGCACTAGCATCCCCACGATGGGTTCACTGACAAGTTGTCTACTCAACTCATTAGGACCAATTGTAGTGTTCTCTGCGTTGTTAGCAGATATCGTGATGAATGCCTTCAAGAAATCACCAGCGGCACTTTGCACAGACGCTGGAATGTCATGGTCTAAAAACGACACCAGGGCGGGTATCAATCCCTGATCCTTTAATACTTCAATGACACCAGTTGATGAGTCTGGTTTATCAGTAGATATAACTTTTAGCAAAAAATCCATCAATGGAGGTGTGTCAATGTGTCTCATGAATCTCTCCACAAATAGAGAATCTTGAAGGATGAATTGCAGCATTTCATCCATCTTCATATCCAGTAAATGTTCGTTGATTTTCATGAAAAATGTAGCTGAAAAAATGGGTAGAGGAGCAGGTCTATCTAACAAGCTCCAAAGTTTCTCCACTAAGTGAACATTCTCCATGAATGAATCCGTCAAGGACCAAACATCGGATGATAAAATCTCAGCAGCCACTTGAGCACGTCTTGAATGTTGTTCAGCAATGGTTTCCTCCTCTTCTTCGTCTCCGTCATTGAAATCGTCATCCATATTGATATCATCACCAAATGAGGTGTCTTCGATTCCCTTAGATGAATCCTCAGAGTCAGTGTCAGAATCAGAATCAGAGTCATCATCAGAGTCAGATTTTTTATCACCTGAATCGACAGGTTTATCTTCTTGTTCTTGTAATCCTTCCTGTGGTTCCTTTCCGGTTGTGCCACTGCCACCGTCAACTTGTTTATCTATTGTGTCCTTTGTTGTCGTATCTTCTAGTTTCTCTATTGATGTATCATCGGTACTCTCAGAAGTTTCATTACTTTCAATTACAGTGTCAACTTCAGTTTCTGTTGTGCCATTCGCATCAGTGGCAGACGATGTCTTTTGTAATTCATCTTCTCTTTGGTACTCATCATCCTCTATGACATAATCGACTAACTGTTCCAACACTTCAGGTTCTCTTAAATATTCAACTAATCTTCCATTAGACGCAACCAATTCATGGATTGTCTCAGTTTCATCTAATAAATCCTCCAATGTGAAGTCAGATCTTTCCAAGATTTTAGTGACTCTGGAAGCATAATTGCTAGTAAATTTCCAAAATCCAGACATATTTGAATTGTATTATGTGTGTATGTGTGTGTATATATATATGTGTGTATGTGTGTGGAGTGAACGGGATATTAAGAAGAAAATTAAAATAAAAATTAAAAGATTAATGAAATGAAGTATAATAATAAAATATGATATGATAATAATAAAGAAAAAAAAAGGTGAATAGTGGTTCTTTTGTATAATTGAAGTAGTAATCGTTAATGAATGCGTTTGTTTACTGTGTATAAATCACTAAAATACAAGAGCTTGATATAAATTTATTAATTGTATGAATGTGTGTGGATGTCGATGTATATGTGTATATGTAAGTGTATGTGTGAAAATAGATAGGTAAAAATGTAAATCAATTTAAAGTATTTCACAAGTATCCGTTAATTTCATATGTAATTGGTTAATTATAGATCAATTTGAATATTATTATGGTTATTATTTTCGAAAGAAAAATAATGGGTATTTTATTAATGAACAGAATATAATTATTAATTGGTAATGTTGGTTTATTGTTGATCTGTCAAAAAAAAGGATTAATGATGAAATGACCACAGATACAAGAAAAAAAAAAGGAAACCAACAATTGATAAATAATTGATTTGAAATTGAAAGAAAAAATTGATCAATTGTATCTAATATGTAGTTTCTTCTTATTGAAAAGTGGTTAAGGGTGTTGGGTTGGGTTTACCTCTCTCCCTTAAAATTTCTTTGAATTGTAAAAACAAAATGTAACTCTGAACTCTTTCAAACGTAAAGCAAGGTAACGCTATAAAGCTAAAGAGATCCTCTTATCAAAGCTTTAATTATATATTAACACAATGATAGAATGAAAGAAAAAAAAAGAGGTTAAAAGGTACGTGTATTATCATACAATGCTCCAGTTGTGCCCTTCACAGTCTTTAGTTTTTTTTTATTGTTTGCTCAGTTAAAAATTGTCATTTTCAACCTTCACTCCCTCTTCTCTGTTCACACTTACAAATCTCCATCTCTCTCCTTTACAAAAAAATTCTTCGAATCGTCTCACTCACTCACTCAACAAAAATTGAAAATTCGGTGGGGGAAAGAGGCTTGTGGTGTAGAGATGTTTAAATTGGTCTTGTGATGATATGATATTATGTGGTATATATATATGGTATTCAATACAAATTAATACACAAAAAGATATACAACAGATACAAGGTTTGTTTGTTTTTTTTTCATCAGATATCTTTAAATTGTTGCAACCAACTGATGAACCTATCAACCAATCCAACTATGCTATGTCTAGTTTCAACGTCTTCATCGGGGAAAAACGTCTCTAGTTTACTCTTGATCACTACAACGTCTTCACTGGACACCAATGCCTTCAACACTTTAAACGATAACAAGGAAAACTCACCGTAGTATCTGTAATTCCAACTTATCAATTTACACACTAATTTCAAAATGAAATCCTCCGGTAATCCGTAACTGGACACGTTAGGGTTTGAATTTGGATTCTCCTTTCTACCCTTGTAACTGGTCTTGATCAAATTCAACCGTCTGAATTCAACATCCTTTTGAGTGTAATAAAGGTAATACTCCAGAATCGAGTGGCATGCAAAGATACTGAATCTGGAATCTAAACACGTCTTCAAGGGGATCAACGATTGTTCAAAATGGTGCACTCGTAAACACTCTTCACCTATCAGTTCCCATTCCAATGACATGTGTCCCAAATTAGTGATATCATCGGCGGTGGACCGTTCATGTGCCCAGATCAATGCAGATTTTAAATTCTCGTAAAAGATTAAAAACAACGAATCCAACCACCGTTCACTTAATCTCTTTGTTTTGAATTTAGATGATATTCTAGACAACGATGCAGTGGATCCATTCTTCGATAACGACAATGATTGGGAGCGACTTCTACTACCGTTTGTAGTCGTTGGTGGAGCCAATGCTTGTGCCTGTTGTTGTTGTTGTAACAGTTCCTTTTGCTCCTTTTGCTCCTTTTGTTGTTCAAATAACACTGATTTGTTATATTCATCTTCCATGACAAACACAGTGGATCTCAACCGTAGTAATTCAGTCCACCCCAATTGTCTAGCCATCACAGCCATTAAATCGTATGCCTCCTTGAACGTGCATTGAAGCTTAGTTTGTTCATAGATCTGAATGTGAGTTGGATGGATCGCTTCAATTTGATTGCTAGGGGAAAATTCGACAATGCCGCCATACCCGGACACATACCCAAATAATTCACAACTGTTCCACACATTGGTCAATTTCCCCTCCAGTGGGAATGGGAAATTGAATGAATGAGGTTTCAACGCTGGATACACGTCTTTCTTCTTGTTTGAGTACATTGGAGCAGCGTTCAATGCGAGTAATGCGTTTGGAAAATCTTTCGTTAATATGTACACTTGAATCAATGTCTTCCAACATTCAAACTCTGTAGGTAAGCTCTCGACAGCTCTTGCCGCTGATAATATGGCTAAATCGGCCCTGTCCTGTGTGATTAAAAATCTAGCCTGTTCTAAAAGTAGCCATCCATCACGGGGATTCTCATTCAACAACTCATGAATCATTCTGACAGCCTTTGCATGGTCACCCTTGGCTAATAGCATTCTGACAATGAGTACATCGATGTCAATGTTTGTAATCTCTTCCAATTTCTCAAATTCGGTTAACACAAAATCATAGTACCCTGTGACTTCTAACAATTTGAAAATGGCATCCACCAAGTAATTGTTCAAGATGGAACTTTGATTGATCAAATCTCTACTGCCCACAATGGCACCTCTTGGAATCATGCTGACCATCGCAGACAATGCTTGCTTTGCGTCCTTAGTGGATTGAATTGGATTGTACATACACATGCCAGGAAGTTGTCTTTCCACACTGTCGGAGAAGATGATGCTTCTTATCAACGAGGACACATACGTTTCCAACCACAGGGATGACGTTTTAGTGTCCTCAGAGCTGATATTCACAGTGACTTTATTCTTTGCAATGGGGACGAATTGGACCATGGGTTCCGTTGATGATGGGAAAGTACATCTTATTCTAACATCTCCCTTAGTGAAACAATTGTATGAGCAGTAAGTCCCCACTCTTGGATGTTTATCAGAAGCATGATGTTTGTCATTGACTTGTATTGTCTGTAGGAACATGTACGGTTGAATGACACTCGATGTGTTCAACCCAGTTGCGTAAAGGTATTCTCCGATCTCTTGCTTTGATGATTTATCGTATTTGGATAGATGAACCAAATCAGGAGGACCCAATTCTCTTTGCTCTGGTAAAATATTGGTTCTGAATTGAATTGACTCACCAATTGAGGTTTCTTGAATACTTGGTGTTATCACTGTAGGCTTATGTGAAGAATGGCTAGTTAAACTAGACAATAATGAAAAGTTAATTCCACTACTAACTGAGTTCTTTCGATTGCTTTCGAAACTAGACATTTTATCTCTAGAGTATGTTGTATATTGTATGTGTTAGTTTGTGGGGGAATTGATTACCAACTCCGAACTCTAATGATAAATTGAAAAATTGAAATGATATATTGGTTAGTTATTGTCTTGAAAAAAAAAATACCAAATTGATTTGTTATGTTATATGTGTAAATGTTACAATAGAAAATCGAATAATCAACCTGTTTTCAATTTTTGCTGTTCAGATCGACCCTCTCCCCTTGTTGAGTGAGATATGCGCCTATTTTTAACACAAACGGAAATAACTAAATGTATGTACGTGTAAATATTTCAACATAATCGACGCGTCGATTCTGTTTTCCCATTGAGGGACTGTTTTTATAACTCTCAATCGACAAATGTATATATACAACCTTTACTTTGTACATTCTTTCCTATCTATTTTCTTCTTTGCAACACCCAAAATTAAAAGTTTTAAAAATGAAATTTAGCTCCCCATTCAAATTAATACTTCTACTCACAGCGCTGACTAACGTCGTTAATTCATTGGTAATCGATACGAGTAAGTTGGCGTCACTGATTGAGCAAGAGAAAGAACAATTTTTGTCCATCAAGGGGAACACGAAAAACCCGAGTATGCTCGAGATGACTTGACCAGTAACTACAAAGATCCATCCAGCGGTATCTCTGAGTCGGAGCCTAATTCAATATACATAATTGCTGGTGTGAAACACTTGGTGGGTGGTTTCTTGAGCCATCTAGGTCACTTAATTCAAGCATTATGGAAAACCGTAAGATCTGTTAGCGTCTGGGATTTCATACTGGGAGAGATTGTTGTTTATATTACCACGATTCTTGCTTTAAGACTAGTATATAGAATTACTAACAGCAAAGCAGCTGAACGCTGGTCTGTTATCTTATATATGGTAGGAATTGACACTGCAGATATGTACCACACTTTCTTTCATGCGCTAATTCATGGAGATGGTAGTGGTTCGGATATCCAACAGAATCTGCATAATCCCAGCTATTATCATGACGAAAGGGTTAGGATTTCATGGCATACAGTTGGTGAGAAAATCAAAGGTTAATGGGTTTTTGATGAGATTACACTTAACGATTCAGGTTTCAAATAAATTATGGCACTATTAGCATCGATATTTCCAGATCCAGGTCCGGGGATCGTCAGATAGAGTGATATGAACAGTTGGTGTGTGTATTTCAAGTACAAAGCGCCTTGTACGGACAATGTGAAGCATGTGAAGCCTGTGAAGCCTGTGAAGCCTGTGAAACCTGTGAAACCTGCATATCTACCTTCGACACTTGACAAAGACATAAGGTTTTGTTTTATCCAGCTTAGCACATAACCGTTCATGAACCCCACACAGGGTTTTGTTTGAATGACCAAAGCTACCAATCTTTACAGGTGGCTAGTATTGCGAAGCGGTGTATCTTTCATATTTATAATTTTATAATTTTATCCATACAATAATTATATTATGATTGTAGTTAGTATGAATCAATAATTATATTATGATTGTAGTTAGTATGAATCAATAAGAAGTAGTTGTCAGTTTGCTTGCTGTTAGGAGTACAAGTGATTCCTTTTCCTACACACACAACATCTCTCCCCATAATTCACTCTCTTCAAAATACCACCAGTATAATAATAACTAGTTGGTATTGATAAGCCATTAGTAATATTAATGATAGAGAAGTGGTATAGGTCATGATTTTCCCTGTGTAATTTACTTGGATTCTTTTCTTGTTGTCATTTGTTACGTTTTGAATTCTATGTAGTTTCCTCCCTATAATTTTCGAAGTATACACTAAATAACCAGATAACATGAATGTGTCTAGATTTATCTAGTTGATACCAGACTTTAAATATCAACATTGTAGTATTTGTGCGTAAATTATACATCAAACCCAGGGTCTCTTTTCCTCTAACAGAATCACTTTAACCACCGCCCCCATCAGCATATATCCAAAAAATTATAACTTACTACTATTAGTTTAATCAGAATACTGGTACAATGTTATTATGTGTTTTATTCGTTATATGAATTTATTATTATGTCTAAATATTAATATAGTAGGGTATTTCCATACTTAATCTTATCTATGGGGGCTCATAGTTAAGGATTCCCCATAGTTAAGAAAAATTTCCCATAGTTAAGCGAATTCCCACTTTTGTTCTGTTCTGTTTTGTTTTGTTTTTTTTCGACCCCTTTTGTTCCTTTTTTGAACTCTTTTGTTTTCTTTGTTTAGCTCACCCAAAATTTTGTATGAAGCTTCCCACTTTTGTTTGGAATATAAAAGGACTTGTCTATCCTGTTTTATTTTAATCTTTTTTCTATCACCTCTTCTTTTCCTCTCATTATTTTCCTCTCTTTTTCTTTTTCTTTTTTTTCTTCTTCTCTTTCTTCATGCTTCAATCAAATCCTAAAATAAACCCACCACAAGACTACAACAACATCACAACACCACAACATTATCACAGGACTATCACTGTTATCATTGGGCTACCACTTGACTATCAAAGGACAGAACCATTTCTTATGTTGAATCCATCTTTCCAATCCTTGTTGACTCCATGTTGATTTAAGGTCTCTCCATGCTGATTCTATGACGGACCCACGTGCTGCTGGTCTCTCATGTGAAACTCCATCTTGTGAATCCTTGTCTCTCATGCTGACTTCATGAACTCCATCTTGACTCCAGGTCTCTCCATGCTGATTCTATGACGGACCCACGTGCTGCTGGTCTCTCATGTGAAACTCCATCTTGTGAATCCTGGTTTCGCTATGTCGAGTTATTGATTACTTAAACTTGGTTTCTCTAAGTTGATTCTCTCTGGAACATAGTCATTTGCAGTCCGGTGCTTTCGGTGATACATCCAGGTCTTCCAATGTTCTTCAATGTGAATCAATACCACCTTCAACCCATAGTGAACCCATGTTGAAGTCATGCTGAATCCAGGTCTCTCCAATCCATTGAGTCCTATGCTAAACCCATGTTGAACCTATGTTGAATTCATGCTGAATCCATGCTAAACTTATGTTAAACACTTGCTGAACCCAGGTCTATGCTGAATCCAGGTCTGTTTGCCCAATTCTCATGTCGAACCCAGGTCTATGCTGAATCCAGGTCTGTTTGCCCAATTCTCATGGTTAATGCAGGTCTATGCTGAATCCAGGTCTGTTTGCCCAATTTTCATGGTTAATGCAGGTCTGTTTGGTCAATTCTCATGTCGAACCCAGGTCTATGTTGAATCCAGGTCTGTTTGGTCAATTCTCATGGTTAATCCAGGTCTGTTTGGTCAATTCTCACCCAGGTCTATGTTGAATCCAAGTCTGTTTGGTCAATTCTCATGTCGAACCCAGGTCTATGCTGATCCCAGTTCTTTTTGGTCAATTCTCATGTTGAACCCAGGTCTATGTTGAATCCAGGTCTGTTTGGTCAATTCTCATGTCGAACCCAGGTCTATGTTGAATCCAAGTCTGTTTGGTCAATTCTCATGGTTAATGCAGGTCTGTTTGGTCAATTCTCATGGTTAATCCAGGTCTGTTTTGTTATTTGCATGGTGAACCCAGGTCTATGATGAATCCATGCTGAACCCAGCCTATTTGATCATTTCTATGGTGAATCCGGGTCTGTGGTAAATCCTGGTCTGTGGTTAAGTCAGGTCCATTTGATCAATTTCCATGGTGAATCCAAGTCTTCTGTTGAATTGCATGGTGAATCTCTGTCCGTTTGATCAGCTTAAATGGTGAATCCATGTCTCTAACTTGCATCGTTTTTGCAAGCATCGTTATTCCAACTCTGTTTTCTTAATTTGGATTGCAAACCCATGTCTTTTGTTGTTTATACGGTTTTTTAGTTCACACAAATGAATTCATTATCCATTTTTTAGTATTCGTCCTATAATATTTCCAATGATTTTGTGTATCTTGTTTGTATTTTGTATATAATGAACTATTACTTTGTTTACATAATATGGACGACCAAAAAAATAAAAGTAGGTATCGACGCGTCGTTGGATTGGTAGACGCGTCGGAATCGGAGTAAGAGTAGGAGGAGTATGAGTCGGAGTGACAGCGATGGGCCTTCTTTCTTTTGGATCCAAATTCAATTTTAAATTTTTGATTTTTTTTAAAATTCATTTTCAAAATCAGAATTTAAAAATTAAAAATTTAGAAGACAAAAAAAAACCAAAAAGTAAACAAAGAAAACTACAAAAGGTAAACAAAAAACTAACAAAAAACTAAGAAATTTTATACAAAATTACATTTTTGCTACACGTTGTGTACACATTTACTGTTTATTTGTATTCATATGAAGGAGTAGTAACATATTGTTACTCTACGTTTTTTCATTTAATTTAAGTAACTCCAGATATATTTTATGGATGTGTGAGTTCTAACCAATTTAATAATAAGTAGTCAAATTCATTTAGTTATACCCCGAATCAACTATAATAACAACTTTAATATCAATTCAACTTGGTGTAATCTTGTTTTAGGATTAATATACAATGATATATAATTTATGTTTCCACTCATAGAATTGTTTTATCGTAGAAAATTTAAGTCTGAGCGAAATCTATCAGAACATTCGTAATTTACCAATATTTTAAAAATTCCCAAAAGAGGACTACAAATTTATCGATCATCTTGTAAAATTACAAGTTAGTAAGCGGTGATAATAAATAAATAAATAGATTACAATACAATAAGTTGACTTGATTTGGCATTTATATACAGGAAAGTAGAAAAGTAACAGTATAGTCATTGATCGTAAAAACCCAAACCACATAAACGATGAGAACCACACACCAGTCGCTAAATCATACATAAAACTGAAGTGGTGCTGATTGAAATAAATACATTTTATTTACATTATATGTAAGAAAAATAAATCAAATTGCATTTACATTAGATGATGGAAAAATAAATCAAATTGCATTTGACACTGTTTAATGAACACAAAAACCACATATTCTGCTTTCCGAAGAAAAGAAAGAAAAAAAAAGAAATGTTTTTTGTATCTGATCGCGATAGAACCTGGGAATCTGTAGGAATTCGAAATCATTGGTTGGATATTAAAATATTTCTCGAAAACCGCTATTATACATTGTTAAGCCATTTTTAACTTCCCATGAGATACACATAGTTAATGGGCATTGGTTACCAAGAGAAGAGCTGAATTTAAATAAAACGAGAGGATTTATTAGTAAGGGGGGGGGGAAAAAGAAACGAAATCCCCCGATGTGAATTTTTTTTCACCGTGGAACTATAACAAATCTGAAAGATGGGATTGGTAATTTAAGATAAACACTATAGTCTATTATGGATATAGATAAATTCCTGGAAAGAGTCATTTGATATGTGATTAGATCATTTAATATCATAGATAAGATGCTTTGGTTATTTCAAAAGTTATTCACACATATAAATATATCTTGTGTCCCAGAAATACTACGTTTATAAATCAAACATAGATGGTTGGTGGCTCTTTTGTTTTTCTTACCATCATATAAATAAATCCCAAAAAATACAAGAGAAACGACATGTTGAGAAAGAAGCCGCATAGTTCTTCTTCGATGAGGGAGAATATACCCTTGGATGAGAAATTTGAAACATCTAAAGAAGGTTCCACGACTATTGAAGTGTCTACTTCATTCGCTCAAGAGATCTCACCAAGCAAGACAAATACAAGTACATACAATGTTGCATCTGGGTTGAAAGGTCACACAGCAAGAAAATTGAAAAGTCGTCACATTAACTTGATATCACTTGGTGGTGCCATTGGTACTGCTTTGTTTGTCACCATTGGATCAGGTTTAAACCATGGTGGACCAGGAAATTTATTTGTAGCATTTATGATTCAAGGATTCATTATTTACATGATAACTTTGACATTAGGTGAATTGGTCTGCTATTTACCAGTGGATTCTCCATTTATCACTCATGCAGGTAGATTCGTTGATCCTGCATTGGAGTTTGCCTCTGGTTACAATTATTATATAATGGTGTCATTGTATCTCCCGTTTGAGATAACATCTGTGAACAGTATGATCCATTTTTGGAGAAGTGATTACAATGCCTCTGAATCATTTGTACCACAGATAGTTGTGTATGTGTTGTTGAATGTGTTTGCAGTTGATTTCTATGGAGAATCTGAGTTTATCTTATCTATAGCAAAGATCATAATGGCATCTGGGTTACTCGTGTTTACATTCATCACAATGGTGGGAGGTAATCCACAGCATGATGCATTTGGTTTCAGAAACTTCAAGGGCTATCACAATGCATTCCCATCGTATTTAGGATCTGGAGCATCAGCCTTCTGGGCAGCGTATATGAAGGCAATTTTCACAGAGGCTGCACCTGAGTTCATGAGTATGGTAGCTGGTGAAACTGAGAATCCAAGAAAAGTGTTACCGAAGGCATTTAAGTCAATCATTTACAGAATCGGTGTGTTTAACATTCTAGGTGCATTATCAGTGGGGATTCTACTGAAACACGATGATGCTACATTGACAAAGGCCATCCAGGAAGGTGCCGCTGGTGCCAACGTGTCCCCATATGTCATTGCCATGAGAAACATGAAGATTAAAGCATTACCACACATCGTCAATGCAGTGTGTTGTACTGCATCATTCTCCGCTGGTAATTCGTTCATGTATTGTTCTTCGAGATCGTTATTTGCTTTGTCAAAGAGAGGCTTTGCACCAAAGTTCTTCACATACACTACAAAGAGAGGTGTTCCCCTGGTGGCGTTGGTGTTATCGGTGTGTTTTTCATGTTTATCGTTGCTACAATTAGGATCAAGTGCATCCGTGGCATTGGATTGGATGATCAATTTAGCCACAGGTGCACAAGTGATGAATTACCTTTACATGATGATCACCTATTTATGTTTCTATCAAGCGTGTAAAGTGCAAGGGTTTGATAGAACAAAGATGCCATTACAATCATGGTGTACAAAGTTACAACCGTACCCAGCCATTGTGTGCCTTGTGTGTTGCAGTATCATTGTCATGTTTCTCGGTTGTCAAGCGTTCATTCCATCGTTTGATGTTGATTCATTCTTGTATTATTATTTAATGGTTTTCGTTAACATTGCATTGTTGTTGTTTTGGAAGATTGTTAAACGAACCAAACGAGTCAAGCCTGAAGAAGCTGATTTATTGTCCGACATAGCAGAGATAGAAGAACATGAACGAGAATTCTACGCTAGACATCCAACCGATGAGGGTAGATTGGCGAAGATACTTGATTGGATTTTCTGATTATGTTTGGTTCTATTATTTATATATTTATTGCTTTTTAAAATAATTCCAATTTTTAGGTTCTTTTAAGCTTTCAAGGTTTAGGTACGTCGACCGACGTTTCTCACCCAACAATCGACGTAAAAAAAATGCATCTCACATTTATCGGTAACAAACCGTAACAATTTCGGTAAGTAAATTCGGAAGAACAAGAGAACGTAAAAAATCAAGCAAAAAAAAAACAAAAAAACTGCTGATCCGATTGTCGTCCCTTGCTCTTTTGTGTTTCGGAGAAAAGAGACAAAGAGGCAGAAGCAGCAAAAGACAAAAGAGCGGCACATTTTCTGTAACTTCTTGTTTAAAGAAGGAAGGGGGGTATTAGGTAGGAAGCTAGTACAGTACCTCTTCTAATTCAAATGGAAGTTTCATTTCGGACCAAGTGTGTAAACGATTAGAATCCGAAAGTCAATGTTAAAAGGTTGAACCTTTTATTTTTGCAATGTGTCAATTTGACAACGGATTTAATAGATTCACCGGGTATACACAGATACAGATACAAACACGGGTTCAAACATATTTGTTTGTTTGTATCAATATATAAATATGTATAATTTACAAGACATCGAATTCCGTAGATGGGTTCAATTCAATTAAAACACAAATAGTTATCAGAAAAAGATATGACTCATTATGTCAAATGAGGGATTTGTTCAAGATTTTCGTTGATTAATAATCTAAAGTATAAGGAAGAATCTAAGTATTTGATAACCATCATACATATCGTTTATAACCAAAATTGTATTTAGTAAGAAAAAAAAAAGTAATTAGATAGATAACAACAACATAAGAAAAACCAAGAAATCAAAAAAAAAAAAAAAAAGATAAAAATCAAAATCAAAAAAATTCGAAAAACACTTGAAGTTTAAGATTCGGCAAATTCGCTTGTATAATTTCTTTTCTTTTCTTTTGGGTGAGTAATTTTTTTGATTGTTTTAGAGGGCACTTTTAAACAATAAAAGGGCTTGTTGATTTTGTCGGCCCGTGCTGTTCTATACTGTTCTATACTGTTCTATGCTGTTCTATGCTGTTTCGTTGTGTCATGTGGGTTCCTTTGCATAAGGACCGGATAGGAAGAAAAAAATTGTCGAGAGAGCCCCAGATCCTCCAGGGAGGAGGAGGAGGCTAGGGTGTATGGTTGGGGCGAGAGGGAAGGAAGGCCGATTGGTCGGTCCTACGATCCTATCATTCTACGCGACATTACTGGTCTAGACTGAACTAAACCTGAATTAAATTAGTTAGACGTTAACCATGCGTTAACATAAGTAAGGTCACATTCGGAGACAAGACACGACAAGACACGACAAGATATTTGTCATATGAATTTTGGAATTGACGTATATAAATTATTTTATTTTATATTGTCTTGTATTATCAGGGATATGTATGGGGTTTAACGTGTGGTGGAGTTACAGACAAGACAGATACAATATATCTATCTTCTTTTTCTTTTACTTTTACTTTTATTTTGTATCGAATGGGGGTATGAGTTAGATAGCATCGGAGATAATTTTAATTGTCGTTCCATATCGCTTTTAGTAAAACGTGTACATGTTTTTACTTGATATAAACATACTAAGATGTAATACTCAATACAAACACCCACCATACAACTACGTACAATATACAAAAACAATGTAGATTTTAGGGAAAATAATGTATAAGTGTGACGTTATTACACCATCCGATGAGTAATAAAAGACAAAACAAAATAAATAAACACAAAACCCAAAAAACCTAAACCGAATCCCTTTTGTTACAGCTAGCTAAGATACAAGTAATTAACTAGGTTATAAAACAAGACACAAGACCAGTTTATCTAATTTTGTAAATTAATTAAAAGAATCATATAAATCATATATATAGATATATACATACATACCATTTCGGCTTTAATGTTAAAAAAGATCACCGAGTTAAATGCCGATTCTTGTCGACAAACACCTACAAAGAAAGTCATTCATTCACTCCAAAACAAATTTCCCTTTTCTGCTAAATAAAATAATAATAATAAGAATAAAAATTTTTTTTTTTTTTTTTTTTCAAAATGTAACAAACATTATTTATTTATTATTTATTTATTATTATACACACACAAATACAAAAAATGTCTCAGGCAATCTTTTATTTTATCCATTCTTGATTATTAACTAAGTATAAATATATTTATATATCTCCTCCAATTTTAATTTTAATTATTTTTTTCTTTTCTTTTTTGTTTTCTGTTTAATTATTTGTATGATTTATCTTTATTTATTTATATTGTTTTCTGTTTTTTTTTTAAACTAATAATTTACTTTTTTTTATCCCTTGTTCAAATTCAATTAACTTCATATCCCATATCCATACCCATATAATTAACATTCAATCTCAATTCAATCTCAATTGTTCAATTTATTTTCTGTACATAATAAAGTTAAAAGTTATTTAATAATAAAAATAATTTAATCATTCAAATAATGAATAGTTCCACTTCTAAATCGTCGATTACTACTTCATCGTCAAATTTAGCACAATCATTTCAAACTGCTAACAGTGACTTTGAAGACGCTCAACAACAGCAACCATTGCCACATCAAGATCAAGGTGCTGTGTCCAACCATTCAATAAACACCATTGATGCTAGTAAACCAACAACACCAGTTGCCAATAACAATAACAATTCATCAGAGACAGTGTCATTCAATGAAGATGCTACATCTCAACAATCTGAACAATCATCGTACGCTCCATCATCTGATAATTTAGGTGACGATGTGGAGAAGTATGCACCAACCAGTGGGTACGATGGTGAAGAAGGTGATGAAGTGGTGAGAACTGAATCTCATGCTGCTCCATCTCTGAACATCTCTAGGATCTTGACCAATGCTGCATCCATTGAAGAAGACACTAAGAAATTGGAAGAATCTGGTGTGCCAATTCCAAAGATGGGTGGTGGTAGAGATTATCCAGCGGCATTACCTGACAAGGAAGCATACACTGTGACATTTGACGGTCCTGATGATCCAATTCACCCTCATAATTGGCCTCTGTGGAAGAAATTTGTCATTTGTTCTTTAATCGGTTATGACACTTTCTGTATCGCATTTGGTTCTGCTGTGTTTTCTGGTGGGTTGCCAGAGATTTGTGTGTTGTTTAAAGTGGCTCCAGTCGTGGCTACCTTGGGTATCTCATTGTACGTGTTTGGTTTCGCCACTGGTCCAATCGTTTGGGCTCCAATGTCTGAATTGTACGGTAGAAAACCTGTCATTTTACTGTCATCGTTCCTGTTCACTGTGTTTAACTTTGCCGTTGCTACATCTGATAGATTAGAATCTGTGTTAATTTGTAGATTCTTTGCCGGTTGTTTGGGTGCTGCTCCTATGGTGGTGGTGCCTGCTGCTTTTGCAGATATGTTTGGTAACAGAACTAGAGGTACTGCCATTGTGATTTTCTCCATGGCTATCGTTGTCGCTCCAATGGTGGCTCCATTCATTGGTGGATTCATCGGTAAGAACAGTTCATTGGGTTGGAGATGGCCTTCATTCATGACTGCCATCATCAGTTGTCCATCGTTTATTGCCATTCCGTTCTTAATGGATGAAACCCATCATCCAATCATTTTGGTGGAGAAGGCTAGAGAAATCAAGCGGAGAACAGGTAACTGGGGTATTCATGCACCTCACGATGAATTCACTTTCTCCGTTAAGGAAATTGTCGAAAAGAACTTTACCAGACCAATTAAAATGTTATTCACTGAACCAATTATCTTTGCCGTGTCATTGTACAATGCCTTCATCTACGGTATGTTGTACTTGTTCTTGACTGCTTACCCAATTGTGTTCCAAGAGGGTTATAAGATGTCTCCCGGTGTCGCTGAATTACCATATTTGGGTTTGGTCATTGGTTGTCTGTTGGGTGGTTTCTATTGTATTTACTGTGAAAAGGCTTATGTGCGTAAATTGTTAGCTCATGGTGGTGTCATTGTGCCAGAGGATAGATTGCCAGCTATGTTTGCCGGTGCCATTTGTTTCCCAATTGGTGTGTTTTGGTTCACTTGGTCTGGTAATTACCATGCTCACGTTCATTGGATCGTGCCAACACTTTCCGGTTTGTTCACTGGATTTGGTTTAATGGGTATCATGGTGTCATCAATCAACTATATCATTGATTCATATTTGCTTTTCGCTGCTTCTGCCGTGGCTGCTAACACTTTCTTAAGATGTGCCTTTGGTGGTGCCTTCCCATTGTTTGCCACGTTTATGTTTGATGCCATGCACACTAATTGGGCTGGTTTATTGTTAGGTTTGTTTTCTGTGGCTCTTATCTTGTGTCCAGTGTGTTTCTACTTCTGGGGTAAAAGATTGAGACAAATGTCTAAATTTGCCTTTGACTTGAGTGGTTAAGGAGCAAATGAAAGCAAAAAAAGACAAAAAAAAAACAATCATAAACATAAGCATAAACATACACATCATTAATGTCTCCCTTCCATTTTGTCATTCATTCATTCATTCACTCACATATTCTCATATTCCCATTTACTTAACTGTTTGAATATATTTTTACTAATCATCCATAAATCTTTCATTCGATACCAGTTAGGTTTACTTGTCGTTCGTTACGTTGCAAATTAATTCTAATAAATTTTCTTTTAAAAAACAAAAAGACTAAAAAAAAATAATTAATAATAACTCTTGTTTATAAAATAATATAATGATAATACATATATATATAATCCATTTAATTTTATAATATAGACATAATAGATAAATAAATGAATAATATCCGCATCTCTTGTATTTTTTTTATTTTTTATTTTTATTTTTATTTTTTTGTATGAACAAACAAATAAATACATTTTAATCTACATTAATTCGTTAATATACTGTGAAATTGACATGAAACATTAATATTTAATAAGAAAAATAAAGTTATAAAACAAAATATATAAGTAAAAGTAAACCAACCCAAAAAAAAGAGAGAGAAAAAAAAAAAGCATAATAAAAACCCAATAAAACATGAATGGAAAAGAAAGAGCCGATAAACCAACTTTGGTAATTAAACTAGCAAAGAATTGAAAATACGTGAAAAAAAAGATGCAAAATGCACAATAAAGAAAATAAAATAATAATAATAATGTGACACACAAAACCAGCCGGTCCGGCAACCAGGTACCTAAAATGGTTTATTAATAGAAAATCTAGAAATCAAAATGACTGATTTCACTGTCTCTTCTTTGACGAGCGTTAAACTCCGGAGACGTTGGAGACACATTTGGAATGACAAATGGTTCATTCAAGTTATTAGACAATTGTAAATACTTATGAGTACCATCGATGGAGTAATCGTGACTGAAATGGAATTCAGTTGGCTTAGCAATAGAGTCATGAGACTTTGATGAGTTGACTTTAATTTCAGAGTTCATTATGAATGGAATGTATGTATGAGAATATATAAATATATGTGTGTTAAATCTAAGTAAGGTATGTGTCTAAGTATCTAAGTGTATATTAGTCGGTATAGTCTAATATGATAGGTAAAGATAATGTAATGTAATGTAATTAATTAAATCAATGTTAATGGAAACTAAAAAAAAATAAACATAAATTCATGAAAAGTAAATTATAAAGCAACCAGGGAATTGTACCAGTATTTATACTAAACATTGATAAACCAATGAGGGATTAATAAACCACATAATCAATTTCAATTAGAGATTCTCTAGGCAATGTACATTTCAAAGTACAGTATAGAAACCACTAGAAAAAAACACACACACAATAGAAAGGTCCACAGTGTCCACAACATAAATATAATGTACATGACTCTTTGACGTATAAACGATTATGTCACTCAGAGTCATTCACTTTCACACTTTCACACACACACTCCGAAGAAGAAAAAGAAAATTTTTTTTTCTCCCTCACTCACTCACTCCCCTCTTCCTCTCTTGTTTTCCGGGGTAGCTTTGAACGGCTCAATTTTCTTTGAATCCCGCGGATGAGTTAAAAGGGTTTTGTTTTGTTCACTTAGAAAACATAAACACCCGGAACGCCTACAATTAGATTAGATTATGTATAGTGTGTAATTTCAGTTTGTAACTAACTAACTACATAGTTTGAAGATTAATTTAAAATAAATAATATTAATAAAATTAATAGAACAAGTAAATAAATAAATAACAGTAAAAAACAAAAATACATCTATCTATAATTTCGAAGAACCAGTGTCACCCCATTGGTAAATGTTCCAACCTAGTGAGCCAGTGGCACCAGTGTACAATTCTTTACAAGTGTCATTCTCGGAAGCACCAGCACCAACGACAACCGGTAGGAAATGTTCATTGGTTGGATGAGATGATCTGTAAAGTTTTCTCCAAGTGTCAATTTTCTCAATTTTCAATAATTGTTCCAACACTGGTTGATCTGATGTGGATTGTGTCAATACATTAGTCAATACAGTGTTAAATGGTTCCACGTAATTCAATGCACCTCCACCCATGGCAAATGCCCTACCAATGTCTCTCAAGTTGTGAACAGACATACCAGAAAAGATCAAACATCCATTCAAATTTCTGTATTTACTCAACACTTTACCTAATTTATAATTGACATCCATCGATGATGAACCAGTCAATGAGATCTGCACCAATGGCACAGTGACATCGTACTCTTGAGTGTCATCAACGTTGGTGTTACCAAATGCCACTCTCAATGGAACCCACACTCCATGATCGATACCTCTATTAGTGATTTTAGCAGAGAACCCATTTTCATTCAATGTATCGACGATGTCCTGAGACAATGCTCTATCACCAAATGTATGGAATTGAGATCTATAATATTTAGCTGGAAACCCATAGAAATCATAAATCAAACTATTGTCAATGTCTTGATTCAATTTGATAGATCTTGGACCAGTGTTACCAACGTGTGGGTCAAACACTTCACTTTCCCCGTGGGAAAGACCGTTAGGCACATTCACCTCCACTGTGTTTTCACCGTATGCTTGCCAATGAGCAGACACCACCAACACAAAGTCAGGTTTCAATGTGTTTTTAATGTAATCACCAATTTTCTTTGTCTCATACCATGCACCCTTGTCTGAACCAAAATCAGCATCCTTATCAGCAAACGTTGGTCCACCATGGGAGAAGAAAAACGTTGGTAATGGTTTATCAGTTTTATTAAATGGGAATGGTGTAGTCAAAGCAGACATGTTAGCAGCGGCTCGTTTCTTTGTTTGTGAAATTGTCGTGGATGTAGTTGCCTTTGATAAGAACTTTGCAAAGATAGACATAAAAACTATTATAATAGCTAAGATAATCGCAGAGAAACGAATGTTCATGTGATCAATCAATTGAGGGTTGTGTTTGGTTTTATATGTAATAAAGGTATTATTATTAACTAACTGTTATGACAAGGCAATGGAAAGTTAATCTCAAATCTCTTTTTCAAATCTCAGATAGTCATTCATATTAAGATAGATATACATATATATAAATATGTGATGATTGAATTGATACGTGGATAATGAATTTGTCAGTATATATAGTAATACGGTATTTTTTTTTACTCATCTTAGAAATCCACACTGGCGCTTACTAAGATTACAAATTTGTTTGATTACGTAACAAAATATGTAATTTTTTCCAAAAAAAATCTGTCAATTTACAACCACGGGTCGATTGTTGTTTGGTTGCAGAATTAGCCTAACGATCACAAGACACTACCATTAACACTACCATTAACACTACCAGTGGTTTTGTTTATTTTAGTACAAATCATGTTATTATATTTATTGAACAGAAAGGAAAAATACAAGAAAAGTTAAATAAAACTTAATAAGAAAATTCAATAAAAAGAAAAAATAAAGAAGAGACTAAGAGTATAACACAAAAGCGGAAATAAGAGAAGGGTAAGCGTAAGTCATTAATTATGTTCCAGACACATGGTTTAAATCTTAGCAGCAGGTGGATGAGATGCAAATGGTAAACTACCGCCAGACACAGAGCAACGAGCTGAACCTGTACCTGCTCTTGGTGGGTAATTGGCATCAGTGTCTTCAAAGTTGTGTCTGCAAGTACACCAGTTTTGTTCTTGAGTGGTTTGCATCACTTCAGAGATGTGGTTACCACAACCAGTCCAGGACTTCTTTAAACACAATGGACACACAGCGGCTTGACACATGTTTGAAATTAATTGAATAGTATTGGGATTGGAAAGAGAAATTGACCTTATAAATAAATAAGTGTTATACTTATAGAATGGTGAAAAGAAGAAAAAATAAAGGTTTAGTAAAACACAAAAAAAAACAGTTCCACTTTACTTAAAAACAAAGGAATCGGTTCGGAATTTATACTTCAAAATATATATATACTTCCAAGGATGTGATGATTGTGAATCATCTATTCATCAGTTATGACTTGGGGTGCTTTGGTCAATCAGGGAGAGAACAAAAACTTAATTACGAAAATCGTCCCACTAAAGTGGATTTTGAATCATACTAACTGAATTGATAGACTATTAAAAATAATTAAGAAATAAAAAGCCCACAGAAAGAGGCACAGGTATAAACTTATGGGTATTATGTGTGTGTGTGTGTGTGTGTGTGTCTTGTTGGTAAGTATTTTTATATTCCTAATTCCGTCGGACATGTTTCTTTTTTCAACCTTTGCTAACTAACGTTAATGTTAATGTTAAGTATATGTATTGCTATTTTACATTAATTAAAGATAACAAAGGGGCTTTTCTTACATGTGTTTTTTTTTCTTGTTTTAAGTTATTTTGACGTTTGAGGGGGGTGGATGGAGTCATCATCTATATAATATATAATAGATAATAGACAATAAAGGGTGGTGTTCACCCCCTTCCTTCCATCCCCCAATTATTGATAAGATTATTTGTGTGTGTTTTTGTATTACATGTACCTTTTATTAATTAATTAATCAACTTCAAATTATCAAAAAAAAAAAAATAAAAAAAATCACACAATAAAAAAGAAACAAAGAAACAAAGAAACAAAGGAAGGAAACACCCAAAACAGAAACAAATTCTAATTTTCCCCGCAAAATATAACTAAAAAGAAAGTTAAAAATATAATTTTCTCCCACTCCCCACCACGTAAGTCCCGGAGAGAAAGACCCTTTGTATTTTATCTATCTTAAGTCCAACCACTGCCCACTACCACCCACTCATTCCTCTCCCTCTCCCCACCACGAAAAAAAACTCCCGGGAGGGAAGTGAGGGAAGTCATATGATCTCTTTTGTTCTTAACTCTTTTGTTCATTTTGTTCATTTTGTTCATTTTGTTCATTTTGTTCATTTTGTTATCTTGTTTCTGTTGTACTCTTGTTCTAGATTCAAAAGGAATGCGTGTGAAATTACGTAAATGTAAATAAAGCCCTTTTGTGTTTGTTAGATAGGTTAATAGAATAGTACTAGATTAACTGGTCACATCATTTGCTTTCCTTTGTTTCTTGTTATGTATTAGATTTAATATTTATTCAGTTTATAGATAAATTATTGACAGATCATCAACTTTAATTGTAATTATCATCGAATACTTTTTATCTATCCCCTCATATTGTTTCTACATTTATGAAATGTGTGTGTGTGTAGTATACCACTGTAATAAAACTTGATAATGTATGTGTCATTCATTCACTTTATATGCTTTTCCCCTCCCACGATTTGTTTGTTTGTATGATCTACTCAGGATTTCAAGTTAAAGTATAATTTATAAAGTAAAATATTCTTTTAAATTAAACTATTGGTGGCATATGTAGTTAAATAAAAAGAAAGAAAAAAAAAGAAAAATAAAAGAAAGGAAAAGAAAAGTTGAAATCAATTTCTCTTAAATTTAAAAATAAAATAAATGTGTGTTAAAAAATAATAGATAAGATTAAATCTGTTCAATGATTAAATCAGTGTCATCATCACCAGAATCAACGACTAATGTAACCTTTGGAGTGACTTTATTTAAATTATCACTCTTGATTCCATTGGAAACAGGTTCCAGTTGAACTTCATCTTCGGCTTCATCCTCATTGACTTCTTCAACTTTAACCATTGTCTTCAATTCCTCTCTTGGTTGAACAACCTTTGTTTGTTCCATTGGTGGTGACATTGGTTCCTGTTCTGGTAACTTTGTAGGACCAACAGTTTCAGTGATATCACCAACACCCCAGAAAGTCATCATGGAGATGAACGCAGTGGCTAATGCCACTTCAGGGTCAACCTTGTTAGCATCAATGATCAATTCGTAATCAAACTTCCATTGTCTTAACAACTTAACTCTAGCGACTCTTTCTCTGGTTTCTTCATCGTTACCACCTGGATTGGTGAACTTTTCTAAAAACTTAGATCCTCTAGTCCAACCGTATTTGAACCCATCAGTCAAGTAAAAAGTTCTCAATCTCCCTTGATGACCGGATTCAGCAGAGATTTGTCTGTGTTGTAAACCGACTTTGTTGTGGAAATCAAATGACTTTAAAAAGAAACCAGCTCTGATGGTGGCAATTTCCCGTCTGTTTGGGAAAGTCAACAATGACCACACTGGATTGGTGGATGACTCTCTTTGAATAATGTAAACCTTGTTGCCGTCCTTGTCAAACACATTGATCAACTTTTGTTTGTTCTTGTTGTCTCTTCTAACATAGAAAGCAGTGGTTGGATTGGCTAATGGAATGAAATTCGCATCGGTGGAATGGTAGTCCAAGTACTCCTTCAGATAAGCATGTTGAATAAAGTACGTTGCTAAAGTAGTAATTGAACTTTGCACATAAACAGCTGGAGCTTCAAATATTGGCATTGTTGTTTGATGGTATTATTGTTGTTGTTAGATGATGCTGATTGGTCTTAGCAAATTTGAAATATAACTGAAAGATAAGTTTTAAAAAATACCACAATTATAGAAATTCTAAAATATAAAAAAGATAAAGAAAAAAATAGAAATAGAAAAAGAACACGAAGAGAGAAAACAAAAATAAAGGTCAATAAGAAACCATTTTATACGCTTTTGTTTTCTGAACTATAACAAAAGGCTTCCATGTCTTTTGTTCTTTTTTATCTCTTGTTTAAAATTTTAGTTTTTGTCAGTATAACAAAAGAGTCTTACTTAAAAACTAAATAAAAAAAATGCTCCCAGATCAAGTTAAAAAAGAAATTTTTACCGCGCAAAAAAAAAAAATATTTCGTAAACGGTAAATGGTAAATTTATTTATTTATATATATATGTATAGAGAGATGACTGACTTTAAAAAAAAGTATATTAGGAAAACGTATTATACAGAGAACAAAAAGAAATAGAGGAAAACTAGACCAAACACAAAAAAAACAAAGGTAGGAAGAGGGAAATTGTATTTTATTATTGTCCTTTAAAGTACTCTTCCTGAAAGGAAAATGCATTAGAGAATGAGTGTGAGAGATAGAGTTAGATATGGAGAAAAGACATTGGGGGGGGGGGGAAGAGGGGACGTCTTACATTATACCCCAAGCATCCTCTGCACCATGACAGAACTTACTACATGCAACTGAGGCAGATAGTGGATACTCAGATAAACCAATCTTTTCATCAACATATTCATCAGCAAAATTGTCCTTACCTCTAGCCATAGCACCGACAAACACACAGATACTTTCATCATCGTCTAATTTTTCAATGTAATCTTGCACTCTGATCACTGGTGCATCAAATGATAATGTAATCTTACGACATTTTGTTGGTAAATGGTCTGTGATTGGGTTCTTAATGACTTTTAACAACTTCTCCTCTGAATTGACAGATCTGATGGATAATTTATGTAACAATTGCACCATCAATCCAGAGAATCTCTTGAAAGTTCTTGGTATACGAACAGATGGATTCACTTCAATCAACACACCTCTTGCTGTTTGAATGTACACTTGTAATTTACCTGCCTTATTGATAGGAGAATCTAACAATGTTAAAAGACATTGATGAGTGATATCTGGTCTTGCATCTGAAATGTCTCTACCCATCTTTCTCAATAACCCTTGATGGTCATCACAGTTTAGCAATGCATACTTATCACTACCGGGTCCTGAACCAGTGGTCATCTTATGGGTCTCCAAACATGCCTGCGATAGAACAACTATCAGTCTCTTTGTAGTTTTATCCTTGGAACTCAATGGAGTAGGTTGCACTGGAATGAGTGATGCATTTGGCACAGCTCTTTTAGGATTTGTGTGCTTTGCCTTGTTAATAGCTTCTCTCTCCTTTGAATCAGTAACCATATTTTGAAATGTTTATGATGTGTTATCGTTTGTTTCTGTAAACTCCTTTGTTGTATAGAATATGACCATTTTCATGATTTAAAATTTATAAAATTTTCTTTTTTCTTACTTTTCTCTTTTCTCTTCGCACTTTGAAAATTTGAATTTTCGTTTGAAGTAAAAAAACCAAGTGCACAGCCTTTAAATGCTCCAAACAGGAAAGGCAACGGGAAAAACGTTTGATAATTGCAAATGGATATAGATCATGTTTTAATTGTCTTTGTACAGCTTTGATCTGGCCTTGTTACATAGTGCATGTGTTTAGCAAGTATCAAATGCCGAGTTCAGATTTTGAAGATTCATTCGATGATGATATCGATCTAGATGAAGTGATAGACACTGCCGCTAAGATCCATGACGCTAGACTTACTCAGGCACCTTCAATAAATGGCACTCAACATTCCTATCAACAGAATCATCATGAATCAATAGATGAAGGTGTGCAAAACCAGGATTTACTACCTAGATCAGGTATAATCAATCAACATCAACATATCACGACGACGACGAATGTTTCTCCTATCCCGAACCAACAACAATCCAATAATGGTCAATTGCCCCCTGATTTGTTATCTTTACAAGGGGAAAACCAGATCCTCCGGTCTCAATTGATTGAACTATCGAAGAAACATTTAGAAACAGAAAAGAAAACTAGGGACCACTTTGAAAGTCTCTTGAAAGAAAAAGAACAAAAAATAAATGCATTGAATGATAATATTAACAAAGTGAGAGAAGATTACCAGTTTTTGGAAACTGATAACAGGAACATGAACAACAGATACCGTCAAAGTAAGAAAAGAAAAACCAATGACGATTCTACAAGTATAGACACATCGATCACTTCAGATGATGTTTCCATTGATGCTAAGCAACAACCACCACCACCACAACCACAGATACCCCACTACCAATCACACACATCTTCACAACCACAATCACAAGCATATTCAGATAACGTCAAAATGATTACCAAAGTCGCTATTATTCCTCAAGCCACTCTTTACCAAGATGAAAAGAACCTATTCATTGAATCGATGTCAAATCATGTAATTCCAGGTGCATCAGCGACAACATTGACGTTTATGTCTAATATAGCATCTAATTTTGAATTCAATTATAAGGATTTTAAAATATCCAAGGACCAAGAGAACTTTAAAACATCAATAATCAACTATCTTATCAATTTTGAAAACAGAAACAGAATTGATTTACTTATAACAGATGTCATTGATATCTTACTGTCTTACATCACTCGTGCTCTTTACGATGAAAGCAACGCATGCAATCTGTTACCTGTTCCCTTTCTACTATCACTTGTTCATTTTGCAATAAATTACAAGCCCAAGGCTGTCAGTGTTGATCTTTTATCCAGCTGTACAGATTCAATTTGTTTGATATTGCAAGAGTATCCAAGTATTTTAAGACAAGAGACTTCGTATCTTGCCATTCACGAGGATTTTGCCAATGACAACAAGGAAGAAACTAAATTCGAATTGAACGATAAAACAATGCATCAAAAGATCTTGGAAACTGCGATTGTTCGCCATTGTATGGATATCTTGGAAAGTATTGTGAAACTTTCTAATTATTTATCAACATTTAACAAGGATTACAAAACTGAGGTTTGGTCTATAATACCCAAGGGGTTGATCAGTAATTGTATCACTACAAGAACCCCAAGTGAGTTTTTAATCAATATTTTGGAAATATTGACGAATTCAGCCAGTGAAGGTAAACGGTTTGCGTACAATAATGCCAACCAAAGACCACCAAATAAAGCATTAAGTGCAGATTTGCATGAATTAATCTTGGATAAACTAGTTACGTTGTTGATGAACCCTGATTGGCAGTTGAACATTTCTCTTCATATGTATGGGCTGAATAGAACATTGGGTTCTAATAGTAATTTCAAGTTATTAGAGTGTTTGATACCTGAAACTGCATCGTCTTCCCCAGTGACCCAATCATTTGACAGGTACAATGAAATATTAAACGCATCAAATTCTAGTTTGAACAATAAATTGAAACATGAGACTCAAATCATTCTTATCCAATACAAGGTATTACAATTGTTTGAGATTTACTTCACTTTGAATCCAAATGATTCCATCAAACGAGACACTTTAAGTAATTTAGTCACTGCCTTGGTGTTAAATCTTGGAGTGCAACAAGAGATTATCTTAAGCGCCCCCAGATCTCCAGGAGTTGGCTCGAGATTGACTTGTATAAAATTGATCGTGAAGTTGCTCCATTACTTGTTATCGTGTGAATCTACCGAATACACAATATCTATTCAAGATTTATACAGCTCCACACTACGTGAGATGATAATTTGTTTATTAAGGATATCTGCTGATAGCATCAAGGGATTGAGCGCAGAGATGATAATGAAACTACGATTACAGGATCATTTTAACTATCCAATTTTCAATGATTCATTGAAGGGAACAGTGTTACCGAAATATGACTACCCGCATAAGGATATCAATGAATTAGTTGACATTGAAGTTGGAATCACTAATGGGATTGAAATTAACTACGATGACGAAACCATTGATTTAGCCAGAGATGTGATTCAACAATGCATTACTGGTGATGAAGCAGATGCATTGCATTACAGTATCAATTACGATATCCCCAATGACGATGTTTTCCTACAAGATCAAGACATGGAGATTTAATGCCCACTGTTTATCAGATTTTGTATTACCTTTACTTGTATACTAATAATATTACTTATGACTTATACCCATATTACTTTCTTTAAAAAAAACTTTGTTTTTAAGATATTTTATGAAATCTCATTAATTAGAAGACTATGTAGGGATGTAAACAGAAAGCAATAACCAGTTATAAATCATTTTTCTTTGTAAGATCTATATAAATTGTGTGAATGTAATGTAATAAAAAAACTTTTTTTTATTATTAAAATTATACAACGAAATTATTCAGATAACTTTATATGAAAATAGATTTAAGCTTGGGTTTGGAAACCGTTCTTGAATTTTCTTGAAACGTGCTTCAAGTGTTGCATTCTACCGGTACCGGTGGTTCTTCTTCTCTTAGCCTTTAAAGCCCAGTTGTGGGATCTCAACTTAGCAGCTGGGTAACCACAAGAAGCACAAGTCTTCTTTTGGATGTGGAATGATCTTCTACCACATCTGTTACATAAGGTGTGTGATTTGTTGTGTTTCTTACCGAAAGATGGAGTACCCTCTAAATTAATAATAAGAAAAATAATACAATTAGTTAGTAAATTGGTTTCAGTCACTTTGTATTCGTTTCTTGAACTGTTGTTCAATATGAAGAATTAATCGATTTATATATAAATGGGATATCCAAAGTGAGTGATAGTATTATAAATTGCCTTCAATATGTGATATTGTCTTCGTTGTTGGTTTGTACAAGTCATTGTATTGGAATAGGAGATTTGGCTATTACCGTTTCCTGTATAAAGGTTTAATGCTAGTAATTCAAATATTCATCACTCATCTTGCTCTCATTGCGATAGTTTATCATATATCATTCTAAACTCCTTCTAGTTTGTTTTTTTATCGATTCTAATTGTAAATTCAAACTGATAATTACTATGGGATGCTGTTTGGTATGTTCTCAAATTCAAATTCTGATCTTTCAAATTAAAACTTCGATAAATTTCCACTGACAAGTCATATCACAAGATCCACATTAATTGTAATTCGTATACACTCATAATATGCCTGTTGCTGTTGGAGTTGTAGGTTCTTTAACTTGGTTTTATCCTGTATTGTAAAATTTTCACTCCAAATTCTTTGATATCTTCTTATACAATCACTTTTTCTTTTTCAGTTTTCCATTTAAATCGTTGTTATACTTCATTAATGTAAATCCGTAGCTTTGTACATACTACCCATGTTGAATAATTATAAGATGTTATATGGTATTTAGAAGTAATCTAATGAATATACTTATAACAGGTGTATAAACTATGTATAAAAATTGTTTGATAAAACTTTTAAGGAAGGAAACTGTACATTGAGCCGTCACAGACAGAGTGAACTGAGTGAGTTTGTGAGAGGGAATTGACAATTAGCTGGTGCGAACTGGACCAAAGTGGGTTACCTATTGCACCGTATTTTGAAATTGGCAGACAAATATTTTCCCAGCGAAGAGTGAAAAACTTTTTCGCCCGTGTCACGTGTGAGTGACTGTTTGTAACATGGCACGTGATATATATAAGGGTTCAGGGTTTCAGGTATATGATTAGAATTTTTGGAGAAAACGTCGATAGACGCGGAACGCGCTATAGAGGGGTCGATTATTGTTTTTGGTGGCGGTAGCGTGTCTCACGAAACAATACATAAAGCGTGTTGTTTACAAACACAAAAACAAATGATAGAGAGAGTACTGTAAAAACTGGTGGTCATTTATGTTTTACTTTGCCTTTTTATGTTATGCAATTAATGACCATTTGTTAAATTTTTTTGTTCTACTTCAACTAAAGAAAAAAAAATTAAAAAAAAAAACACACAGGATATTCTTATTAGTCATATTAGTGTTTTATTTTTAATTAGATACTACTCGATTCATTTTCAAATCAAATCAAACCACCTATCTATTGATACTTTGATAATCAATGTACAGTTCAAACCAATCAGGTAACCAGTTTCCTCCTTCTTCCCCGTTATTGGGCCCAACTGCGGAGGATCTGGAAAGATTTAAGAATGAATACCATAAATACAAACCAAATCCAGTCTTATCATATGAGTATCCAACTCCAAACCCATCATCGTCCATGGGTGGGATTCCATCTGATGGGATCACCATTTCTGAACAACAACCACTGTCGTCATTGAAATCATCACCTGTGGCTAACAAGACTCTGTCTCCAGAGAAAGTCGTTACGACAGTCGACACACCTACAAGAAACACAGTGGCATTGACAACCATCAATGCTGACGATCTTAAGAAGAAAGTGGAGTTTAACTTGGATTTAAACAAGACATCCATCATCTCCAACAGTTCCCATGGTATTGCTCAGAATTCGGGTGTCGCAAAGAGAAGAAAAGTGGAAATTGTGTCACCATTGCAAACGGTTAAACCAGTTAACATTCCATTGGACGCAACCATCACAAGCATAGGTAGATCATCTAAGTTGAATCAGATTGCATTAGCTGCATCAAACAAGAGTATATCTAGAATCCATTGTCAAATCAGTTATTTGAAAGACGAGAAATTAATCTCATTAAAATGTTTAGGTCATAACGGTATCAATATCACAATCCCTTCTGCCATCGATGTCCATAAATTGGACAACGATAAGGGATATTTGATTTTACCTAGGGATGACAGTAGTTTTGAAGAGTCCATGAAATCAGATGACTGTGATACCGATGAAGAATCATTTGGTCAAACGGCAAACGATGATAAGCAAAGAATCATCGCTAGACACCATTCATTCACCAATTTCTGTGTGTACAAGGATGAAGTGTTTAAGATGCCTTTAATCGAGGATACAATTTTAGACTTTAAAGGTGACTTAATCAGACTGAAATTTAAACAGCAACAACAAAAGCAAAAACAACAAAAACAACAAAAACAAAAACAAGCAAAAGAGATCAAAACTAAAAAGGTCGTCTCCGCTGTTGTTAATGTTGCCCAATTACCTAAATCTTCAACACCATCTCCTGCTCCAGTTTCGGCTCCAGCATCAACAGTAAAGGTAGACGAAGCAGAAGACGACGATGAACATGATGAACACGATGATTACTCCACTCCACCGGTGTCCAAGTACATGACTGTTCCAACTACCCCTGTGACTCCTCTTGCCATTGAGAAACAATCAAACAAATTAACATCAATGGAGAGTAATCCATTCGATGTGAATTCGAATGATTTATCACCAACACCTTCGTCACATAATATCATTAAGACTAAGAATACATCATCGACTCCTATGATCAAATTTACCATCTCTGAACCAATCAAGAACGCGGGAAAGACTACAACTACATCGAGACACTCATCTAAGGAGCCAGAACAACACCCACTGGCACCAGTTTCAGATAATCAATTAAACAAGAGATCAAGAGGCAGACCACCAAAGAGTTCTCATGATGATTCCAATGCTGTGTCTCCTGCTGCAACTTCCACAACAACATCAACGACAACATCAACAATGAATTCACATTCACATCCACAACCAAATCCACATGCAAATCCACACCCACATGCACACTCACACCATCAACAGGAACATAAACCTGTTCATGTTAAGAAGGAACACCCTACCGTCAATAAGCAATACAACGAATTTGCTGAAGTGCAAGAGTTATCCGAAGGGAAATTGAACGATGTTGTGGGTAAGATAGGTAACTGTGACGAAGTGAAACGGGTGTTGATCAATCATTTAGCGTATTCTAGAAACCAACAAACTCCATTGGGTGATTTATTGGTTCTAGCTGCCATTCAAGAGAAAAATTACAGTAAATACCAAGTTAGATGTTTGTTGAAGACATTGAAATGTATTGGAGTCATTGTCAGAACAGGTAAGGATGCCGCTGGTAAACCATTAGATGAACAATACTATTACATTCCAGAGAGTGACGATGATTTAGAGAGATCTAGATTAGTCGTTGAACTTAAAGGTTCTGCATCTCATTTGAGAAGTTGTAGAAAGACCCATAAACAATACTACTGGAAGAAGCCAAAGAAATGAAGTTGTATTGTATTTAATTTTTGCTTGTGGGGGGGGGGATACAATCTTCCCAACTATTTTTATAATGCTGTATTATTATATCTATCAATTTTGTATTTTACCATTTATATTATCATTTATATCATCATCTTAAACATTACTTTACATATATATATACATATACTAATGTAAACTATACGCATTTTAACAATCGTAATCACAGAGATCTATATAATTTCTTTCTTAGGAATTACTATATGTCAGACATCCTTATAAGACTTAACTGAAAGAGTAATAAATATGTATATACCCAAGAGACCTACACTTTAATACTTTAATACTTTAATACTTTAATACTTTAATACTTTAATACTTTAATACTTTAATACTATAATAATTTTATTCCTAAGTATATACAAGGTTAAAACAAAAAACAAAAAAAAAACAATCTACTCGAATTTAGTCACGAGTGATCACGCAATCGCTAATAAAATTTTTCAATTTTTTTTCGTTTTTCGTTTTTCGTTTCTTTTTTCACATGCTGTTACAATCAAGGGAGGTGAAATAAAGAGAATTTTTAAAAGAGAAGGAGAATAAAAAAATGTATATCTATCTAGCCAGTGTTTTAAAAAGTAAGTGAGTGAACTATGGCTAATGGGGGGCCAAAATTAGATTACAACGTTTTTGAAATGAATTTTAAATATTTGGGATATTTTAAATGAAATATCAGGGGGGAAGGAAGCACGTTGATCCATTGATTGATTGAACCAACCTCCATAGAAAATTCACATGCTTTCTGATTCTCATTCTCGTACCCGTTGGCTTTCTCGTTTATTGTCTATTTATTGTATTCTATTTAGCATATGATTTTTGGTAATTGTAATGGAGTCGATCGACGTGTCCTCGGTTTAAGTCGATTTTTCAGTTTTTTTTTTATTCTTGTCTTTGTAAAAGAGTCAGAAAAAAAAACTGTGGTTCCTCTTTGATGATTTACTATGTAATTAAATAGAGTGATAAGATATGTGTACCAATAATATAGATCCAATGGTGGTTTTACAGTAAGGATTGATCATAACATCCATTGACTCAATGATTGACAATGTAAATGTTACAATTACAAACAAAGTAAAGGAAGTCAAATAAAGTGTGTGTATCTGTGTGTCTGGTCTGGGTCTAAACGATGGAAACGAGATTCCTGTTTGAGTAATAAATTATTTTTTTTTTTGTTTTTTTTGTTGGATCGTTTTTTTTTCTAGTGGCAGGGGAAAGAGAAAAATTTATTGAAAATATATATATATCCACATTATTCCAAGTTATTATAGTTGGCTTTTTTTAAAAAACTTTAGGTTTTCTTTTTTTTTATTTACAAAATTTCCCTTCTTCCCCTTTCCTTTCCTTTTATTCTTCACTGCTCTTTATAAACTTAATTGACTGACTGACAATCTGATTTCATCGTTTTGTTAGTGTATTGCTTGTTTTATTTAGCTGTTCTGTTCTGTTCTGTTTTCCTTTTTGTTTCCCATTGACTGACTTTTAAACAATGTCTGCTGAACATTTTTTCTTTACTTCTGAATCCGTTGGTGAAGGTCACCCAGATAAGATCTGTGATCAAGTGTCTGATGCCATCTTAGATGCTTGTTTAGCTGTGGATCCACTGTCCAAGGTTGCCTGTGAAACTGCATCCAAGACTGGTATGATTATGGTTTTCGGTGAAATCACCACCAAGGCTAACTTGGATTACCAAAAGATCATCAGAGAAACCATTAAACACATTGGTTACGATGATTCTGAAAAGGGATTTGATTACAAGACATGTAATGTTTTAGTTGCCATTGAACAACAATCTCCAGATATCGCTCAAGGTTTACATTATGAAAAGGCCTTGGAAGAATTGGGTGCCGGTGATCAAGGTATCATGTTTGGTTATGCCACTGATGAAACTGATGAAAAATTACCATTGACCATCTTGTTGGCACATAAATTAAATGCTGCCATGGCTGATGCTAGAAGATCAGGTTCATTACCATGGTTGAGACCAGATACCAAGACCCAAGTCACTGTGGAATACAAGCAAGACAATGGTGCTGTCATCCCAGTGAGAGTTGACACTGTTGTCATTTCCGCTCAACACGCTGATTCCATCTCCACTGAAGATTTAAGAGCTGAATTGACTGAACACGTTGTCAAGAAGGTTATCCCAGAACATTTATTGGATGACAAGACCATCTACCACATTCAACCATCCGGTAGATTCGTCATTGGTGGTCCACACGGTGATGCCGGTTTAACTGGTAGAAAGATCATTGTTGACACCTACGGTGGTTGGGGTGCTCACGGTGGTGGTGCCTTCTCTGGTAAGGATTTCTCCAAGGTTGACAGATCTGCCGCTTATGCTGCTAGATGGGTTGCCAAGTCATTGGTCAATGCTAAATTAGCCAGAAGAGCCTTGGTTCAATTCTCATATGCCATTGGTGTCGCTGATCCATTGTCTATCTACGTTGACACTTATGGTACTTCTAAGTATTCATCCGATGAATTGGTTGCCATCATCAGAAAGAACTTTGACTTGAGACCAGGTGTCTTGGTTAGAGAATTGGACTTAGCTAGACCAATTTACTTTAAGACTGCCTCCTACGGTCACTTTACTGATCAAACTAACCCATGGGAACAACCAAAGAAGTTAAAGTTTTAATTTAATATACTATAAATTAAAAAAATAATTATAAAACTTTTAATGATTTCTTTGTTCTATAGACTATATCCAATATTCCCTGCTTACATTTTATCAGAGATAACAATAAAGACCATTCATATGATAGTCTTTGCTATTTCTGTCTACTATTTTTATTTACTCAATCATTCACTTTACAAGAATTCCATGCTCAACTCGTGGTTTTCAATTACTATTACAAAAAATATTTAATTTAATAATGAAATTAGACTAGTTGGAAAGAAAAAAAAGGGACAAAACTTTTTTTTTTCTTTTATTTTGTTCCTTTTCCAACTTCCTTTCTTTTTTGTTTGCTTAACTAATGTCTTACTATATCTTTTTCTCCCTTTGTTTCTTTCTCTTTTGTTTCTATTGCGATCTTTCGGTTATAAAAGGTGTTTATGTGTATACTTTCTCCTCTACTCTTTTTTTTTATTTTGCTTTTTTCTTGCATTGTACAATTTATTATGGGTCCTCAACAGGCTTGATTACTAGAATTTATTTACCATTTGTAAAAACGTAATTGATATATTTATTTAGTCACTTTTAGTCATGTAATGTAATGTGTAATAAAAGACAACTCACGAAAACACGATTTTTTTTTTTTTTTTTTGACGTGGCGGACCTTTTGTTTATTTACAATTCAATTGGCAAAAGAAAGAAAGAAAAAAAGAAAAAGGGACAAGTAAATGTTAAACGTATATACATACATACATACATAAATACATACAAATAAAATACACGATTAGAAGTACGCATAATAGATTCTGGTAAGATCCAAGATCCGTTTACCATCATTTCTCCAAATGTCACAAGACCTATTAGTGTGCAAAACGAGGAGAATATCGAATTTACCTCGTCCACCATTCAGTCTGACTAGAATCACAGGTTTATTAGTTGGTATCACACGGTGCAAAAACGAAGGAACTCCATACTATCTTCACATTGTTGATTTTTCAAAGAAAAACCCAAGACGAAACTATCCATATTCAAAGTTCATCATCGACAATGACCAATACTTCACACCACAGATGATCAATGATTACGTTGTCGACGTCACTGTGTTTGCAGATGATTTCAATCTTCTTTGTCGGTACTTTAAACAACATTTAAACATTGACTTACACAAACACACAAGTGACCCGTTTGCAGCTCACAGGTTCCCCATTTACCATCATTGCTGGTTTGTCAGTATCACTGTGAAGGCCAAGATTTACAATGGTTGCATGGATCTGGTGCTAGATTTGAGTAAATACGGGAAGATGAAGGGGTTTTTATTGATGACCCATGAAATGATTAAAAAGGACCCTATGGTGGAACCAGTGTATCGTGACGATGATGAAGAAGTGACGAATATGTTCTTAAGTGTTTGCACTGTGTTTGACAAGGTGTTTTGTTTGAAACACAATGAAAAGTTAGTCAGATCGATGACCAGTGGTGCCATCGTGGGATTGGATAAGGCGTTGTTATCAGTGGATGGTGAACATATTTTCACTGATGATGATTTGACCAGAGAGAGGAAGAATTTACGGTTACAACACAAGCAGAAAGGAACATTGACAGAGTCAGACATTGAAGAGGAAGCTAAGGAGGAGCAAACCAGACAATTAGAACAAGAGAAACAACGGCAAATTCAATTACAACTTACACAATTGACAGATTCCCAAGCACAGAGAGACAGATACATAGAGATACGGAAGGTTCTTGATTTGTTGATAGATGATCAGCCGGCAGCACCAGCATCAGCATCGGCATCAATACCGGCACTCTCATCAGTGAGTCAACTCAGTGAATCTGTCACAGACACCCAGGCATACACACCAGGTAACCCCCTGATTGAGTTTGCTCGAACCAGATTGGGAGGTTACGAGAGTACTGGGGAAATGGATTGGCAAAGATACATGAAGGAGCCATCCACCAAAGTGGATAGCCTTGAGGATTCAGCTTCAAGGAAAAGCAAAGAGGATAATCCCACCAATGTCAATTCTGTTGCCACTGCTGATGGTGGTGTAACCACAACTAATACTGCGTTAACTACATCGTTTATCAACGAAATGAGTGATGCCATAAGTTCAGATGATGACGATGATGATGACGATGATGAGGGAGCTCGTGTGAAACGTGAGGTTATAGAGTCATCGACTATATCCGCAGATGCCAGTAATGGCAGTGGCAGTGGTAGTGGAAGTGGGGAAAAACGGATTAAGTCATTCATGGTGCCTAATTTCAACTCAGTTTTTGAACTCCAGCAAACTCCCATCACACAAACTATGAGTGCGTATTACATCAAGGTGAAATTCATTGAATTACTGTCAACGTCCATTGAACCATTGGTGCAATATTTGATTCTGAGTAATGAGGATTACAATGATGATTACAACAGAGACGAGTTAATTGAGATCAGTGAATTTCTAGAAGATTTTGGAGAACCAGAAGAGAATATCACCACTGTAGCGTTTGCCCCTAGAACCAGTCCTGCATTGGAATTCACGGTGGAGGATTTACAAGGAGTGCAGATGAATGTCACAGTGGCGTTCAGTGATGCTTCCGATTTTTTGAAACTGACAGGTGTGATTAAAAGAGTGTTGGATAAAATTCAGACGATGGTGGCCAGTGGTGAACAATCGTTGTCAAGGAGAAAGATACTGGATCATGGAGAGGGATTGATCAAAGATGCCATCACTCAAAGAATTTTGAAGTTGTTGAACACTGATAAATACTACTGTCTGTTAGTGAAACGGTTTTATCTGCCATTAGCTGGAACTAATAAGGGTACAGCCGTTCCTGAATGGAAATGGGTGTTTACTGATTTATAATTTACATTAAAGTCAGTCTCTAGTTCTTTTTTTTTCTTTTCTTTTTATCGGAGTAAACTATCTATCTATCTATCTATATATACATATATATTTATTTACGTTTTTTTTTTTTGGATTATGTAAATGATTACATAATAATAATAAATAATAATAATAATAATAATACTGTTCTTTTTTGTTTTCTACCAGTCTGTTTAAGTCGATCGGTCGGTCGGTAGGGTCGATCGGTGAGTTTTTTTAATTTTTTAATTTTTTAATTTTTTTACTTTTTTTAATTTTAGTTTGCTGTATGTATGTATATATGTATATATATATCTAATACATATGTAGCTAATAAGTTTGCTAATAAAGTTTCACAAGTGGCAGATTTTGGCGTCTCACATTTCGGTTATATGTACATGAATGTACATAGGTTGCTAAGTAGTATTAGATTAGAGGTGAATATGGAATAAGAAAAGAGAGGAATTTTTATATGTTTCATCGTGTCTTGTCTTATGATATATACTGGACTGTACCACCTTTATAATAATAATAATATATGATGATCTCACTGTGTACACGTACACTGACATCATAAACATATGGGCATGTATAGAATAGAATATTAAATCTTATTAATACACACCCATCTACCCACTTATTGATACGAAAAAAAACATTATCCACAGTTATACAAGGTGCAAAAAAATTGAAATCTAAAGAGAACAAAAGCACAAAAGACTAGTAATCATACATAGAATCTTACACATGTCCAATTTTTGGTTGTATTGTATTTTATTGTATTGTATTGATTGATTGTATTGATTACATTAATTTGTTAGACTTGGGAGGAGGAGGAGGAGGAGGAGGAGGAGGGGGAGGAATTGATACTGGTATAATCCATATATATATATATATATACATAATTTAATTGATCTGGAATCCATTACCAAGAAAGGAAAGAGAGAAAGAAAACCGGGAACAAGGAGTTAACGGACTAGTAATAAAACCCTCCTTATTAAATATATTAATTTAATGTATGATAATGAGATATATATATATATATATATATATATATATATATCACACTATACTATATACTAATACTATAATATGATATAGTATCGAAATGGTTATACGAATGTAAGTTGTTGTATCAATTAACTTATCACAAAAAGTAGGGTAACATTTACCCACCCCAGTGTGTATGATAATGTAATATAATGCATCTAAAAGACCAGAAAGTCGGCTCTAATACAGGTAGGTAAACTTGAATTAATTAGAATAATAATAAAATCAAAAAGAAAAAATCGTACGGTTCCTCAAGAACAAAGAAAAGAACAAAGACACCAATTCAACCAATTAAGCCAATTAGCCAACGAGCCCTATAGCCAGATACCCTATAAGGTAGAATTATAGAGACTTGAATTGGGGGGGGGATAAAGAGAGATAGATAGACACACACGGGAAGACCCCGGGGTGAATGGTCAGGGGAAAGAGACGTGACATGGAGGGAGACCCCCCCCACGACCCACCACAAACACACCCAATACACAATTCTTTTTTTTTTATCGGTCACCGCCAAATTTTAAATTCTCTTCTTCCATGTAGAAGAACTAAGCTTTAATTTTTATTCCCAGGGAAAAGGGAAAGGGAATTGGTCTTTCTTTTTTTTGTTTTGATTTCATTTTCAATATATATATATATATATATCACATCAAATATGACTATTGTCTTTATACATTTACCACAATTCAATCAAACGAACAAATCCACATTAGAGATCTTAAAACTCAAGAGTTTTCATTGATTATTTCTTGTGTTTTAGCGTGTGTGTATATGTGTGTGTGTGTCTGTGTGTATGTGTGAGAGCTTGATCAATCATTATCTAATTATCCCTTTCCCTTTTCCCCTTTCCCTTCCCTTTCCCTTTTCTTTCTCTTTCTCTTTCTCCTATTTAATTCCCAGTTAAAATCCTTTCATTATATGAAAGAACATTTGAATCAAATGATAAAATCGTACTAAACTAACCTATCCAACCATTGATTTGTATAGAAGTTATACAATTATAGATAAAAATACAAATATCCGATCCGATATTAAATATCACAACAAACCAAAAGGAGAAACACCACAGATTTTAATTATTTTAATTACTGTAATTATTATTATTATTACCACCACCACCACCACCACCACCACCACCACAACAACAACAACAACAACAAAAACCACTATTCTTTTCTTCCTATCTTTCTATTCTATTCTATTCTCTTCTATTCTCTCTGTATTCTTTAATTGTCTACATCTTCTTAATACGGTCATACCATTTTACGAAAAAAAAAAACAACCAAAACAACCAGAAGAAGAATAACTTTACACTTGTCCTGTAATTCCCATTCCATTGCATTCCCTCCCCCCCCACTCACTCACTCACTCACTCATTCATTCAAATTAACTTCATCATTTCTTTCTTCATTGGAGAGGTAATCACTTGTCCAATATATTTAACATAAATATATATATATATATATATATATATCAAATAAATTGAAAAGAATATAAAATAATCAATTAATCAATTACAAAACAATCACAATCGAAAAGATCTCTAATCTGTCTATCTTTATTCATTTATTTATACAGATACACTTACATAAACAGTTTTTTTTTTGTATAAACGTTACATTATCAAGGTATTTCTGTCTGGCTTTACCGTACTTTACTTTACTTTACTTTACTTTTCTTTTCTTTTTGTTTCTTTTCTTTTTGTTTTCTTTTTGTTTTCTTTTTCTATCTTTTTCTATCTTTTTCTCTCTTTTGGTTTGTTGCGTTTCGTGGGGTTCCCTGTTTTAGTACAAAACTTAGCCCTTAGCTTGATTTCTCAATTTACCATTACGTTATTTCTTAAATTTAAAATTAAATTTTTTAATTTTAATTTAAATACGCGTTTCATTCTCATTGTGTCCGTTCCCGGTTTGTTTCGTTTAGTTTAGTTTAATTTAATTTAATTTAATTTAATTTAATTTAATTTCTGATTCTCTGGTTCTCTGGTTCTTTGGTTTCTTTGGTTTCTTTGGAAATTGTGTGTTTTTTTATTCAACATTTATCACCACCAAATTCATCCATTACTATTACATTACTATTACTATTACATTACATTACATTACATTATATTATATTTGTTTTTTTTAATTTTTTTTGTTCTGTTTTCAAACACAAAAAAAAAAGCACACAAACAAAACAAAAACAAAAACGAAAACACAATTCATCCATACATCCACCCCTCTCCACTTCTTTTCAATCATTATCCATAAAACATTCATTCATTCAATCATTATATAGAAATTACAATTTTTTATTTTAAACAAATCCATAATCACTTCCATTGCTAATCATCACCAGGATTTTCCTTTCTTTATCTCCATCAACCCATTTTAAAATTTTCTCTTTGACTGATACCACACCACCACATTTAATAAATATAAATATATACACATATAGATTATAGAATACACATATATCAGATATAACATATAACATATAACATATAACATATAACATATAACATTCCCTTCTTCCAATTATGTCGTTCAATAGTTTCAGTCCTTTCACTAAAACTATTCCTGAACAAGACTTTGGGTTTGTGAATAATCAACAGCAAAATGCAACAAACGTGAATGTGAATTTATTCAACACTCGACAACAAGGCCAACAAGTCCAACAACATCCACAACAACAAGTCCAACAACAACAGCAATCTATTAACCATTTACAAAATAATCCACAGTTTATGCCTAATCCAGTTGCAGGTCCTGCTCAATATTCAAATTGGTTTCCTGGTCAAAACATTAACACGTTTGTTGGTACCCCTCCATTTGATCCACAACAAAAGCAACAACAATCTCAAGGACAAGGACAAGGACAAGGTCAAGGACAAGGACAAGGACAATTCTTTAAACCTCCAATTAAAAGAGACAGTCTTGCCAGTTACCCGGGAGAAGACGGCCGTTCACCTCATTCTCCCTTGAGTTCCTTGAGTAGAGACTCTATAGTTAGTACATCAAGTACCACTAATAGTTCTATAAACAACAACAACAACAATAATAACACCACCACCACCAGTGCAAACAATTGGCAACACGCTGCTCAAATCCAAGCACAGCTGCAACAACAGCAAAAGCAAATTTCAATGGGGTTTAACGCAAATGCATTCAATTTACCATTGGAACTGCAAGGTGGTGTCAATAGTATCTCTACTAGAAGACCAAGTTACGCTGCAGAAGTTCAATACACAAACCACAACACATTAGATCAATTCCATCAGGGGCAACCATCAATGTTGGTTCCTAACGGATCCATCGGTGGAGTGTCTAGATTCTTTGACCCAAACACTATGGACCCTAGATTCAATGTCAGAAATAACTCCGTCGATGCGACACTGTTTTCCTCGTACCATGATTCACAGAGAGGTGGCCGGTTCCCTTCTGTGGCATCACAGAATCCAAATGACATTCATAGTTACAACCAATTTCAAAGTTCTCTGGTCAATAACAACACCAACAATAGCAATAACAACACCAATCAAACTTCCACATCTTCCGGATCGTCATTGTCTAATGTTCAGGTGGTTGGATTCAATGGAAGTACCACCACCACTACGACCGCAAACAACAACAACAATGTTATCTCTAAAATCAACAGTAACGGTAGCAACACGAACAGCAATCATACTACCATCAATAACAAGGGCACTGCCGATAACAGCAACACTGCCGGATTCAATGATATCACAGACCTTGAAGAAAATATGATCCCATTAGATAATGGTCTGTTGCTAGATAGAACTACAAACACAATTGTCACATCGGCTGAGTTGAAGGCTCGGTTCCATAGATGTGCCCATTATTTTGGAGATTTTGACGTGTCTACCAGAATTGTCGATGAGTTGAATTCAATTCTAGGGCTATCCGATGGTACATCTCCATCACCAAGAAGTTCAGTGTCTGAACCGTTACAACATGAAAATTTACCGTTCATTCAAAGGGGGGCCAATAAATTGTTAGATTATTTGTTGACTCAAAACGAAGATTTAAAATCAGCCAACCATCAAGCCACGAAGAATTATTCTTTGATTCTGAACAAAAACGGTAGATTGGATATAATATCTTTCCCAAAGACGTCCAATCTTCAATTGATGCCAAGAGATTTGATCATCATAGAAGGTGATAGAGGTAGAGATTTGGTTATGGTGTTGAAACCAGTGATTGCCTTCAGATTTGCATTGTTCTTCAATTACTTGAAAAAGAAGTTACATTTGAAGAGTTTAGAATTTGGTAATGCCAATCCTTCCAATAATGCATCTCAACAACAACAACAGCAACAACAACAACACAATCATCAAAATCATCATAATCAACATCATCAACACGGTCAACAAAAGTCAATTATCAATGAGGATGAAAACTTTATCACTTTACCAAATAAACAAATTTTAAGATTCGCCAAACCTCATGAATTGACTCAATTGACATCCAAGTACAACGATGAATTAATGGCCTTGAGAATTTGTTTGAATTACGCTGCGTCTTTGAATTTGGATTTGATTATTAAAAACGTTGAATTCCAATTTGACAAGAAGAAATTAATCATCTATTACTACTGTTTGCAAAGACTTGATTTTAGAGGATTGATTAAGGAATTGTTCAAAATTTATAAGACTAGAATTTGGTTATGTGCCATTTTACCAATTGAAAAAACTTACAAACCTTTATTGGATTATGAAGTGGAGAAAACCACTGGTTTGAAAAATCCAGCATCATCCAGGTCGTCAAGATCTAATGATTGGGTGGTCATGGATAGCTTACCAGCAAAGGAACAAATCTTCCAATTGTCCGAAATTGAACAACCTGTGTTTTTCCATTCAAAGATTTTCTTCAGTTTAGTGGAGATGTTCAAATACGAAATGTCCACACCAGAGGTTTTCAAAGAACGTTATTGGTTCTTAAATGATGATAAATAAAATCATAATTAATGATTCCTGTACTCTACTCTTTCTAATACCAAATTCCCCACCCTCCCCCATTGAAAATGAAAATACCACTAATACCACTAATATTAATTAATACATTTACACAAATATAATACCATTTATAATACACATATATACACTATTCAGAGGTAGAATTAATTTTACAATTTTATAGAGAATTTTATAGAAAAACTCAATTTAATTCTTCTACTTGCTTTCCTCTGAATTATTCAACTTTTCTCGTGAATATTATTTCCCCATACATCAAATGCTTTTCTTTAAATTTCACTACAAATCTTCTTTATTCACATTGTTTTCGACGGTTTCTTTATATCTTTTTTTAATGCTATAATGGTTTTCATTTTTTTTTTTTCATTGTTATTTTCCAGATTGACATACAAATATTTTTTTTATCCAGGTTCTATTATACACAATCAACGGTCGATTATTGATATGTATATAAATGTGATTAAGATTTTTTTTCTATTACTTAATCCTTGTTTTTTTTCGTATCTTTTCTTTGTTCAAATTACTACCATATATATATATACACAAGCACCAACATCTCTTCACACTCTTTATAAGCAACGCTTAATTATACATAAAATGGCCTGTTTTATCATCTGATTGCCAGTACAAGATCCAAAAGTTCTTCCATAAGGAATTCATGTTTTCTATACCTTTGTTATGTTTTGCTATAGAAGTTATCCCTTAGACCATACAGATATTGTTGCTGGCCAACTAGAAAAAGTCATATTGCTCCTTATCTTACTCAAATTATTGCTATATAAATATTCTTCTTATACACAGATTCAGCTGCTTCCTCTTGTGATACTATTTATAATATGTTTTTCTTTATATTTTTTTTCCTTTTTGTGTTTTTTTGTGTTATTAACGATCTTTGATTCCTCTAGTTACTTTTTTTTTAACATTACTATTTTTCTACTACTTGCTATTCAGTATTTCACTCTTTACCTCGTGTTCGACTATATAAAAATTAAATTAATTATACACAACTGTAAATGTACAGAACATATTATGTAGTGGTTCAGTTCATCCACGCTCTATGACTTTCTTTCTTAACATAAAACAAAGAGCAGTCACTTCTGGATTGATACTAGCCAATAGTGCTTGGTTTTCTAAAGATGCGGCTTCAACCGCAGGGTTAACATGTTGATCAGGATCAAAATCACCAATGATCAAACCATTGGATGCCAAAATGTTATCTCTGATTAAATGTCTAAATGGCTGGTTAACATCACCCTTAAAATAATCATATTCTGATTTGGACGAGGTGGTTGATGTCGCAGGAGAACCGTTCATTTGAGGGAGGGGATCCATTTGCTGTGGTTGATTTTTCATAATAGCTTCAATCTCGGGGATAATCATAGGAGCTTGGAAATATTGTCCCAATGATAGCGTACCATCAGGAGATTCCAAATGGTCAGGGTCAAAGTCTGTGATGACTCCGTTATTATTATTCGAATTCACACCGATATCATCATTAGCATCGTCTCGATCGACTAGATTGATGTTGTCTCTATGCGGGTAATTGCCAAATCTAATTAACTGCTTTTCGAACGACTTGAATTGAATCTCCCTGGACTTCTTTAATTTCTTTGACTTGTTAACAAATTCATCCACCATTTGATTTCCCTTCTCATTTTCTAAGTCTTCCACTTTGTATCCCTTGAATGGCCCAGTCACCATCAAATATTTGAACAACAAACGTCTTCTCTTGGAAAAATAAACAAAGATTCTTATCAAATATGTGTTAAATTGTTTGAAATTTATATGCCGGTTGTATGATTTGTACAACAAATCAAGTTTTGCAAATTCTTGGTATCCGAATCTCAATCCACCAAGGAAATCTGGATTTCCCAAGAATGCACATTCTGGAATGATAGCCCAGAGTCCCTCACCAACGGCCAAGTAGAACAAATTTAATGTAAAATCGAGGTCAGAAACATACATATGATTGTTTAAATCAGGTGGTAGAATGACATAAAAACTCTTGGACAAGTCTAACGTAAACTGTGGTGAATATTTCAAGCAACCTTCAGATTTCTCGTAATATAACAATTTGTCAGTGTACTCAAACAAGAAGTCCTTTAATAGTTTATATTTGAGATGATGTCTGTACCGATCAGATCCCCTATCTTGAGTGGATAAAAATTCTTCTTCATTTAAATGGTTCAGATTACCAAATATTAATAATTTTTGTAAAATTTCGTTTAAAAACTCTGGACTGTAATCAGGGAAGTATAAAGTCTTGAAACTGTGAATCAAAATTGAAGCTAAATACGTCACTGAATGGACAGTATCATCAGCGACCGTCTTTAAATGAGCAGCATTGGTACCACCCAATGCCACCGCATACGACCCACTAGTAGATAACATAAATCTATTAAAATCATAATCTTCGTATGCAATGGCTCCCTTGATGAAAAATTGAGAACAAATCAAGTTTTCAATTTGTGCATATGATAATAACTTATATTTTCCTATTAAATTCTTTGAAATCTGTAAAACCTTGTCAAAGACTTTAATCTGATATCCTTCAAGAAAGTTAACAACTTGCATTGGGTTGTCGATATTCCAATATTTTTGCACTGGAATCACAGCCTTTAGGAAATTGATGGTTGATGTCAACAATGCATACCGTGTGTTACTTGAAAAAGATGCTAATGGTAACACTTTTTTAAACATAGTGCATGCCAAATGCCCTTGCATATGGTCTGCAAATAATGTATTTGCCGATTCCTTGAGAAAGCAAAACTGCTTTAATATCACCAAAACATCAATTAATTGTCTTATGTATGTGATTTCACTGCTGTACACAGGTAACCGCTTACCAAATGGTCTTGAATAATTATTGATTCTATTTGTCAAATGAACATTGTTGTTTTGTGAGAATGGTAAAGGACTACCTCTTCCGTTACCTTGGGTTAGGAGTGGCTTAGTAGCAGCGATAGGGTATGGAGGATTCTCGGCTATCATTGAAGCAGTTCTTGTTACCAAAGGAGGAGGGGCAAACATTGATGTGACACCATATGAAGACCCTCCACCTCCCTTGACAACTGGTGGAGCCACAGGGATCATAGGAACTGGGTTATGGTTGATCAAGTGACCTATATCAGGTGGAGTTTGTCTTAACATTGTTGAAGGAGTAGTCTGTGGATTCGGGGGTGATGTAAACACCGGAGGAAGAGGATTTTCATTCAGTTTCTCTTGTTTTTCTTCTTCTTGTCTTTTCTGTTGAAGCCGTTGCAGTTCTTGTAGATCTTCCTTCGGAAGTAATGTGTAAGAACACACCAATGACATCTTCTTACAATTCAAACAACAAGGGACCAATCGTTCATCACATTTGATCTTTCTCTTTTTGCATGTTTGACATCCTAAATGGGAGTTTTTATGCTTTCGTCTTGTTCTCTTCACAACTGACTTTGACGCTGTATTGTTCTCAACATGTGCTGTCATAGTAAATATATTAGTATCGGATTAATAGCTCAGATCAGTGTATGTTTATATTCCCCACCAAAAGCGGTTAACCACGCACTTGAATTCGTTCTTTTCGTTTCTAATTATAGTTAGTCTATTTATAATTTTCCAAATGGTTTAATATCACTCCAGTGAATCCACATTTAGCTAATGATTGATTATATATATGTGTGTGTGTGTGTGTGTGTGTGTTTCTTTCTTTCTTACTCCTCGTAATTAACTAGCAATGGTAGATATACGGGAGTTTTAATGGAAAAATACGCCGTCGTAAATTTAGGTGCGGCTAAATGGTGCAGAGATGTTCTAGTGACATTTTAGATGGTATTGATGTGGGTATTGAAATAGGACTAAGTAGGACTATATGGCCAGATACTTACTTGGTTTTTATACAGATATACGTGTCTTTTGAATAAATAAAGAAAAGATTTTGTTACTTGATACATATTAATAAGAAAAATTGCTCTTTTTTTATCTTTTTTGATTCTGTGCAAATAGCTTAGAATCTATCCAAGACGTTCAAGCTAATGAATCCGAACAAGGGAATCAACACGTTATCATTCATTTCAGTGACACCCTCCACAAAGGCACATAAAAACGATGTAATAATAATAGTACTATCGCTGTATTCATTTTGACCATAGTAACGGAATCCATACAAACCTAATGCTGTGGTGACAAAGAATGCAAGTGACCCTTCAATGCTCTTGTTGGAACCACTGACCCATTTGTGGTAACCTAATCTCTTACCCAACAGGGACGCAGATGAATCACCTAAGCCCAGAGTCACCAATCCAATACACGATTCATTTGTGCCAACAACACCATTCAACCATAATGGTAATGCTATTCCCAACACTAAGAATGGATACGAAACCACAATCGCACCTTCATTGTCTCTCTTATCTTGGAATGGCTTTAACAATTTGGCGTAGAATTCACCAAATGGTTTGAGTGAAGTGGCTCTTTGCAATTCGACTAACAGGAACAACCCCAAAACACCAACTAATGCAAGTGAGGTTAATTCTGGATCAACGATAAGTGGGTATGCTAACACCGCAAACACAGCATAATGGAAGGTTTTCCGACGCACGTCTAATGGTAAGACAAATGCGAAAAGTAGCATCGTTGGAATCAATGCAATACTTGCCAATGCCCAGTATTTGAAAATGGTAATTCTTTCCTCACTGGAACTGATGAATGATTGCAAATACAGTAATGGGTGTTCATTCAATATTGGAGTCAACAATTTGTTTGTCAAAAAGTATCCAACAGCAATGAAGATGGTGTGGATTGCAGCTGCTAATACGTACTTGGTACTCGTTTGTTCTTGAGTGTAGTAAATCTCCATCAATGGCACACAGATGAACGCTCCTAAGCCGAATGACAGTAACAACTTTTGTAGCACAATCAATGTGACGTTAGAGTCATTGTTGATGGTGATGATAGAGATGGTCAAAATGGTAGTGAGCAAACTCATCTCTGTTTCAGTGAATGAATTCTTTGTATACTTGGCTAATAAATACTTTACACCAAATACAAACAATGGTACTGCAATAATATGTTGAATTGCAACGTTATGATCGTCGCCGACAGTTTGTAATTCAACGACAAACGAGACAAACAATCTAACCAAGAATTGCATGTTTGGAATCTGTGACACTGAAGCTGCCACAAATGGTAACGTACTTGGAGCCTTTAGTAATGCAATCACCACAGGTAAGAAACTAGCGTAAAAATATTCAAACTCGATCAAATCCGGAGCACCATAATCGACTCTTTCAGATTCTGGTTTCTTCTGGTCAGCCACAAACACTTTCCATGCACCATTGTAAGCAACAGCGACTTCAATGAGAACACCCAATCCAATGAACAACGATGCAAAAAAGTTTGCCTTTGAGATGGCATTGTCATCATCAGCTGGTGTATCCAAGAATGACAAATAAATCAAGTTTCCTATAAACACCATGATAACGAGTTGCACATAGTAACTCACATTCATTCTCTGTTCTATCAAATTGAAGTAATATTGGATCGCAGTCAGATCAGCTAATTCGACTTCTTCATCATAATCATCTTCTTCACCATTGTATAGTTGCTCACTGAGCTCACTGATCTCCTTTTCAGGTTTGTTGGTGTATTGGTTGATGTATTCATGAGCTGAAGTGGCACTAGATTTCTTCGTCTGGGATCTAGTGTTCCTACGGGACGTGAACTCCTTTTTGGTTTTCTTAGGTGGCATTTGTTGGATCAGCTATCAAAAAATGTTATTGATATCTATACAAGTATTATTTCTTTTTCAATGACAAATGAAAACAAGAACATGAACTCGTATCGTAGGGAATGAAACCCTAATTAAATTAGGATGTTTTGTTTATACGTCTTTGAAAGAAAAACCGTCGTTCACTCCGGCAGATTCCCGCATCGATCGAATCATATTCCGTTTTTTGATAAGACAAGAGACAATGGAGATATGTTGACCAGCACCATGGTCTAATATTGACATTGACGTGGCAAGTTCTTTTACATTATATATATATATACGTTAGTTCATCAATTAGTTTTCATTTATATTTAAATACAAAGAAAATAAAGAAAAAAAACCAAAGAAAAGAAGAGGGAATGCTACGTAGTTGTAAAATTTTATCACTATCTATGAGATTGTATGTATATTAGTTAGTTTTAATGACCATTGTTTGGTGGTCTAGAGCCAAAGATGTTGGAACCAACTCTCACAGATGTGGATCCCTGTCTGATGGCTTCTTCAAAGTCACTGGACATACCCATACTCAACTTCAAATCAAGTGATAAGTCAGCGTCCAATTGTTTCTTCAATCCGAGTAGTTTCTTGAAATCTTGATTTTCATCGTCTGATTTGGATTGAGCCAAGGAACCGATAGTCATTAACCCTTCCAATTTCAATCTTGGACAATTGTCAATGATGAATTTGGCGAATGTTTCAACGTCATCAGGAACGATTCCTGATTTTTGCTCTTCTCCAGAGGTGTTCACTTGAATGTAAATGTTAACAATAGGTTTATCCTCTTGTGTTCTAACATCGTTCAATTTTTTAGCCTTCTTCTCAGTGTCGATGGTTTCCACAGCGTACAAGTTGTCAATGTTCTTAGCTAAATCCTTGGATTTATTAGTCTGTAATCCACCGATGAAATGCCATTGGATGTCCTTTGGTAAGGTCTTTGCCTTTTCAATCAACTCTTGCACATAGTTTTCACCAAAGTGTCTGTAACCGGCATCGTACAACGCTTGAATGTCACTGGCTGGTTTTAATTTAGACACACACACCAATCTTGTCTTGCCATTGCTCAATGAATCGACTTGATCCTTGATCTTGTTGGCATTGGAGATCAATTCATCGGCTCTTTCCTTAGTGTAAGTTAAACTCATATCTGGAATAAATTGTTTGAATCGTTTTAATTGTAAAGTAACTGGATTTCTGGACGTTCGTATAGCTTGTGTCAACACAGGTCTAGTGAACATGGAATGGAATTAGATATAGAAAATACAGTTTTAAATAAGGCAACAGTTCACAACAACAACTACTACTACTACTTCTTCAAAGTAACGATACTATTTTGAATTTTTGTCACTCCATTCCAAATTTTCAAATTTCCCAATTCCCGCTCGCACACACCAGCTTACGACATAATTTGGAGGTAACTCTTAGAGAGGGTTAATCGTATCACATATGAATATATTTATAATATCTTACATATAAATATGTAGGGTTTTTAGTTCAATAAATGTACATATTATTTTACAGTAAATTGGTTAGCATATCTGATAGCGTATCGACTAAAATGTTTGCCACGCCAATGGCAGTACTTCTCACTGTTAACCGAACCATCACTAGATCATTAGGGTTCAACTCTAATCTTAGTAAACACCCAGAAATCCCATTGACAGTATTGAGAATACCAGAGCACACTAGATTATGGGTATTAGGGTCCATTCCTAATAAATTGTTCAACCCACATAGTTCCACTGTTCTCTTCATCATAACCGGGTTCAATGGTTTATTAGCCTTGAAGATCTTTTGTGACTCACCTTGGTCTCCTAGATTGGATCCAATTTGATTCCATCTTTGGAAAAACACATCCTTACTTAGAGGTGGACCAGGATGCATAGTCTTTAATAACACGGTTGGAAGCTTCAATTGCAACGACGTTAACCCACCGGACACAAAACTCAAATTCAATAATGGCACTTCAGAATCGGTGAATTTTTCTCTGACTAAGACATCGACAAGCTGTGTGGTCTTTGACTCTTGTGCAATGGAAGAATCAGGATTCTTCACCACATGGATCAAGTACGCAGGGTCGTTGGTGTCTGCACAATTGGATGTGAGTTTACAAGTAAACCCAGTCAATGGTGCTGGAGACTTGTTGGAGTAAGTCAATTGCACGTGTAAAGTGCTCTTTTCTCTTTTAAGTCTGTACACAATCTTGATAAGTGAATTTTCGTAAAAGATCCCCTGATCGAAATGAATTAGTCTGTAATAACCGTGTCTCCAGTTGGATGACAATATTGGAGTGTGTGGGTGCAACAATGACACGGCACTTTGTTCATCTGTTCCCTCACTAAAGATATTAGAACCAGTGGTAGATTGAACTAATGGTGAAGTAGCAGAATGTGCAGACACAGCTGCACTCAGAGATGATGTAGACCGTGGACGGGTGCTCTCTGCTGCAGTCAATAATGCGCTCTTAGGTCTGTACCCTTTACTGTGTCTTGATGGAGGTGGCGGTGGTGGTGCAGATTTGGAAGAACTGGTTGGTTTAACAGGTGTCACTCGCGTGCCGTTATTGGCAGTGGTAGAGTCAGTATTATGCGAATGATTAGTAGATGATGAGAACGATCCCGTAGGAATCTCCACCAACGCTGATGTAGATGGCGATTTGAAACTTTGTTCCAGTGATGACACTTTCCCCAGTCTGGCCACCAACGGTGAACTTTTCGACACAAACGGAGGCATCGTGACAACCACAGATCTTAACAGAATTAAGTCATCCCCTTTAGTGGCCAATCTGAAGAACTCTAGTGCTCTTTGCTGGATTTCCAAATTAAATGAATTGCCTTCTTGTTCGAAAAGATCCAAGATCTGAGGTCTTATATCGTTGTACCTACTGTAAAACTTTAAAAATGCCGGTAAAAGCAATGCTCTGGCAGATAACGACGATTGAAAGTATTTCACATACAATAACTTGAATTGCTCCACACCTGATGAAAATGATTCGATTTGTGCACCAAATTCACCCAACACAAACGCAGAAACCTTCAACATCGATTCCGGGTAATTATCAGTTCTTAGGTATTTAATTGCATTTTTACATGCTACAGCTTGAATGGAATCATTGTTCACTGCGATTTGCACCAATCTTTGCCACACTGCATCATCGACAAAATTACCAGCAATACTTAATAGCTTCATAATCGTCAACACGTACCAAGTGGCATCTGTAGCGTACCGTTCTGCCAAAACAGAGATCTTCACCGCAACTTCAGGTTTCATGGAGAAGTCCGTGATCGATAAATACTGTAACAAGTCATGACACACTTTACCGACATTTTTGCTGTTTGTGATGACATATATCACGTCTAAAGCAGCACGTCTAATCGACACATCACGATCTCTGAGGAATTTGAAAATCAAATCAAAGCTCTGGGTGATTGCCTTAGAACCAGCACCATCAGGTCTAGCAGCGATTTTTGAAAGTGCATTCAATGTCAAATATCTAGAGTTGATATCGGCACCATCGAGTAAAGAACATAAGGCCTCTGCTGCCTTATAAGCTTGATCCGGTGATGGGTCAATGTGAGCAGCCAGAGAAAGAGCACTGAACAGTACGAATCCTGAAGTGTTTTTAATCTCCTGCGAGGATGTCACATTCTGGTTGACGGCACTGGATATGGAATGGGAGACGACGTCTTTTATTCTTTTCAAACTGCTGGAATCTAACAGGCCCGAGGAGGTTGCATCTGGGATCATACTTTCAAGCAAAGTGAAAAGTTTACACACCAACCATGGCGCAGGTTTCCCATAGAAATCATAATCCGGAGAGCAATTCCCCTTAACGACAATGTTGTATAATTTATCGATCGATAACACCACTGCTGATGTACAGGAATCATGGTCTAATCTTGAAATATGTTCCACTAGAGATGTCGCAGACAATGACAACCCCAAATCATCACTACCTATCAATGGGATAATTCTCGACACCCAATCGGGATGGATTGTCACTAGAGATGGATTGACCTTGTAGAATTTCAATAACGTCAAGCATGCCTTCTTTTTAGTTAAAATGGAACTCGTTGGTGACCGGATAAAGTTAAACACATCATCTTCGAATGATTCATTGAATGGGACATCGTTAGCCATGGATGCAAGAAACTGCAGTGCCAGGCAATTAAACTCTTCCACTGGGGATATTAGATCATTCTTCAATGATTGAACTATCAATGGTTGGAGATCGGGATTTATTTGAATGTACAACTCCAGTGCAATGTAACTGATGAATTTTTCACTGTAATTCCTTGACACATTCAACTTGATAGCCTCTTGAAACCCAAATGATATATCATGACCCATCATATAAATGTACAGTAATTTACAAATGTATTTCTTTCTATGGTACGCCGACAAATTTGATTGTTGAAATTGCTTTTGAATGTGGATCAGCTCTGATTGGATACGTTTCTCTTCCTCTTCTTGCTCCTTAGCATTACGGATGTCCGTAATGAACTGTACAAGACCTTTCATCTGTGGCGGCATGATGGAATGATTGATAATATTACTAGGCGGTAATTGACAATTGCGGTCAAAGGAAAGCTTTCAATACGAGTGGACGTTTTTAGTTGTTATCTATGGTATTTTTCGGCAATATGCAAGAGATCAACTTTCGTGTACCTGCCTCTGTCTCTGTCTCTGTCTCTGTCTCTGTCTCTGTCTCACAAAATTAAAAAAAAAATTGGTGAGATGGTGAAATTGCAGACGCGTCGATCGTCGTGAATTTCATTTTGACGTGCTACAGGGTGTTTGTGGGAATGTTTTATGCTATTTATGCTATTTGTTTGTGAAGAAATAATATTATTATTTTGGTTTACAAGACAGTAAAAGGATATAACATGGATAAATAAACTTATCCAAAAAGGAAGTACAGGTAGGAGGATCGGCGATAGGGAATAAGGAATACAAAGAGTCAGAAGTAGAATAGTGAATGATTAAACAAAAGGATTTCAAACAAAGGAGACTTTAAAACAAAAGGAAATAGTATAGCAACTCACTCCTAATTACAACTAGTGCTACATTATTGAAACAAAAGAGAGTGGATTTAGTAGGAATTTTTAATTTCTTTCTTTTTTTTCAAATAACAAGAGAAGAATTTTATACAAAAGAGAAACCTCTTTTGTCGGAAATTCTTTTGTTCTAATGCTTTTGTTTGTAGCTTTACTTGTTTTGTTTATTTCTTCAGTTTCCGGTCTTCTCTTGTTTTGTTTTACTTATTAAGTTAATTAGTTTCCGGTCTTTTTCCTTGGTTTTTTCTTTTGTTCTATTTTGTTTGCTAAAGAATAAATTACATTGCGTGGGATGTTTTCCAATTATGAATGTTTGTAGATTTACTTAATCCTCAGGAAGTTTTTCCGAAATTTAAACAAAAGGGCCAAGGTCACTCAGATAATTTATAATACAAACCAATATTATTTAAACTGAAATATATTAATATTATTATAGAACAAAATAAAAACAATACAAAATAAAAACAATATTCAATGTGCAAGCACATAAATGAAATGAGAGAAGTATATCTAATGAAAATAATATAAAAACATGGTGATGAATGTGAAAAAAAAAGTTAAGGCTAATATAGAAACTATAAGAAAAGAATTGTTAAATGAATAATAGTAAAACACGAACAAACTGGGAGAAGGGAAGAAGAAGAAGAAGAAGAAAAAAAAAGAGTAAAAACACATTAAATAACAACAGAAAATAAAAAATATAAACACATAAAGGGGAGAGGGTAAAAACATGAAAACTGAAACTTTATTAACAATCAATTATCAATAACAGTAAGTTAAAACGGTATAAATAGTGGGAAACAAAAGGAATGAATGAATAAGTGAATAAGTGAATGAATGAATGAATGGAATGACAGGTTGAACAAAATAAACAAATTAAACAAATTAACTATGCATGAATAAGTGAACTTTAAACCAAAGACACGGACAAATATTAAAAAAAAAGTGCAAATCTATAAATTAGCATTGTCAAGGTTCTTTCTCAAATCAGCTTGAGATCCAGATTTTGGAATCAAGTTTTCAGCACCGTGAGGTCTTTCAGGGAAGGTTTGGTGGAATCCATACAGTGGAGATTGAGGAGAGTGTAATGATAATTGAGATTGAGATGCAGACACCTTTCTCACTTGCTCAGTTAAAGAACCCTTTGGTCTGTAAGTCTTATCGTAGTTAATCTCCACTGGGTTGTACATGGCAATGGAATCTCTGATATGATGAGGAGATGGAGTGGAAGAATTAGATTGACCCCATTTAACGTTAGCCAATGGATCAAAGTTTTGATTGATTTGAGGATGGTGTTGTCTCTTCTCTTGGTATCTTTGTTGTCTTTCATATTCATTAAATGTATCCAAGTTAGAGTTTCTGTTTTTGAATTCATGAGGAGATGGTAATGTCTTCAATTTCCGCAGTTCAGCAGGTTTCCGTGGTCTTTGCTGTTGTGGAGGGAACTGTTGCATGTACGGAGATTGTTGCTGTTGTTGGTAATAGTATTGTTGTTGTTGATATTGTTGTTGTTGTTGTTGTTGTTGTTGTTGTTGATATTGTTGTTGCAACATCATATTTTGAATTTGTTGATGTGGGTAGTAACCTTCATTAGGTAAGACATTTGAAGTGTTGTTTTGAATGTACACAGAGGAACTGTAACTGGCTCTTGGATCGTCACCTTGCTCGGTAGAGTTAGCATCACCATTGCCACCGTTAGCAGTTGGAACAGCCAACAAGTTATCATGAGAAGTGACAGCTTGATCTGGCATTTGAGGTAATGGTGGTAAATTCTCTTCAGCGTATTGTAAATCATTGTTTGATTTTTTGGATTTGATAGAATTTTCTCTTGAAAAGTAAACCTTGTAAACAGACTTCATTCTCTTGAATTGTTCCTCTTCTTCAGGAGACACAGCATGACCATCTTCGTGCAATGCATCATCCAACACTTCATCTGGATCATCAGTCAATGGGTTAGTACGAGCAGTGTGGGCAGTATGAGCAGTGTGAGCGGTGTAAGTTGTCGTGTTGGTCTTTTGCTTCTCCAAGGAATTGTTATCTTGCGTAACATTCTTACTGTTATCTTCACCTGTAAACAACACAGAATCACCGGATTTATCAGCAACATCGATACTAGGACGGTCTGGTAATGGAGCATCATCGCCATCACCATGGGCATCACCGTTGGCATCGTTCCAATTCGATGGATCCTCCAGATGGAATTCATCGTTGTTGTTGTCATCATTGTGTTTCTTGTCAGACAATGTCAATGATTCATTTGGAGTTTCATAATCCATTGGTGGAGACATTGAATTACTTTTATCTTGGTTGATAGATTCCATGTCATCAGAGTCTAATTGAATTTGAGTTCTCAACTTAGATGGAGATTCCTTTTGTGAGTTCACAATTGCACCATTGGTGGAATTAATAACGGAACCATTGGCAGTGACAGAGTCATTGTTGTTTAAACCGATAGATCTTGGTAAATTCTCTGTGGATCTGAATGAATGTTCATATCCAGTGAGAGCTCTTGAATGTAACGAAGTTGATGATCTTCTTGAAGCATTTGACGAATGGATTCTACTTTCTCTTTCTGGGATCTTGTAACCTTCGAAATCACCACCTAATTGTTTCGACAACACCTCCAAAGAGTGTTTGGAATGGGTTTGCTCAGCGTACGGCAACACAAATGACTCCACACGAGTATGTCCGTTAGCGGAAGCACCACCAAATCTTGGTTGTCCCTGTTGTTGTTGTCCCATCATCATGGATTTTTCATTGTTTTCAATAACGTGGTTTGGATATCTGACGTGATTGGAATTGTCAAATGGGTTAGCACCTGGGAAATCACCAGATTCCATGTACGCCTCCTTGGATGGGTAATCAGGTAACATTGTATTGTCACCATTGAAATCAGGGTCATCATCCTCCAATGCCTCCTTCTTGTTTTTTCTATAAGATCTGTACGCCAAGGCACTCAATCCAATGGCAACAACAACAACTGGGATGATAACAGCCAAACAAATAGTCAACGTTGACGTGTTGGAACTAGTTTGACAGTATTGAGATCCCTTGGTACATTTTTCTCTCTTCAGGAGAGAAATGGCGTTTTCAAACATGATTGTATGTATGGATATGGATATGGGGAATATAGTCTTTCTTATTTCTATAAATAAAGGGAATGAAAGTGATAGAAAGTTTTCAAATGGATTTATATTAGTTTCAAAGTGTTAAACACTGTAAAATGGATAGAAAATATAATTTGGTGTAACCTTTTATCTATTTCTTTTACAAAGAATATAAAACAGGGACGTGTATTTTGTTGATTTGATTTGAGTTGATTTGAGTTGATTTGATTTGATTTGATTTGATTTGATTTGATCGTTACTTCTTTTAGGCGTTTAAAATATTTTCAAACAAAAGTAAATCAAAGAATAGAGGAAAGAATAAAATTGAAAGTAATAAAAATTGAAAGTAAAAGTAACAGAGAAGGAAAGAACAAACACAAAACTAAAAAAAAAAAAAGGAATATAGAATATTTGTAGAATATAATGAAAATCAAAGGGTGTTGAAGGGTTAATTAACGTAGTTGTTGTAGCTGTAGTTTGTTTTGGTTTACCTTTCCCTTTCCCTTTCTCTCGTCTCGTCTCGTCAATAAGGAAAAGAAAAAAAAAGAAAAAAAAAGGGAAACTAAATCAAGGCTGTGTACACTACTTACTAAACAAAAAAAAAAGCGCGTTTTTGTTTGTGTGGGAGTGGGAGTGGGAGTGGGAGTGGGGAATTGTTATTGTATACTATGTGTGTACTCTTTACTAGTACTTTTCAATGACGTTCGGTGTTCGTGTTTTTGTGTTTTTTAATAAGTATTAAATTATAAGTAGTATTAGTGATGATTGGAATTTTGTATGTGTGTGTACAGGGTACAAGGTACAGTGTAGGGTACTGGAATACACAATACATACAACTTGAAATTGATGTTTGTGTTTTTGATAAAGGATCCACTGTTTGGATTTTGAAATATATTATTATATATTGTTATATTATATTATATAATATAATATAATATAATATAGTATAATATAATATAATATAATATAATATATATTGTGATACTAGTTACAACTTTTAAAAAAGAAAGAAAAAGAAATTAGTGGATAGATTTAAAGTATATAAGGTGTGGTGTGTATAAGCTGTATAAGGTCTAGAATTTAATTATTACACACAATACATTGTACTTTGTATTGTATATTTACCAATGGGGTTTTCACTTTTATATTTCGTTTCTTCCCCCCCCCCAAGTTCCCCCAATATATTTTTATATACACAACTGATGAAAGAAATGTAGAATACATTGATAGAATAAATAAATCAAAGCAACATAACATAACATAATAAAGACAAAGAGAAAGAAGAAAGAATAAAAAGAAATTCAAAACCCTATATTCACACTTATTTAATTTACTTATTTATCAAAACATTGAATTACCAATAACAACATTACATTTACTAAATATATATACATATACATATATATATATATATGTATAGGGTATCCCATTAGTAGTTAAAACCGTGTATTTATTTATTTACAAAATCTTAAAATAACTTTAACAAAACAGAAAACCTTGTTTAACTTTAATAAATGACAATTATGGTAATATTAATATTCACAAGTATTTGTCATAAGAGTACATAAGAGTACATAAGAGTAAGTAGTAGTAGTAGTAGTAGTAGTAGTAGGTGTATATATATATATAGTATATTCATACTAATAAATTAAAAATTAAAAAAAAGCGCGTTTTGTCTTGACTTTAATTCGCATTGTTGTTGTTTGTTAGTTTGTTAGTTTGTTTGTTAGTTAGTTTTCAATGCACGCACGACCTTTTAGTTTCTACATTACCCAATTGACACTGGTCTGACAATTGGCAGATACGTGTGCGTTTGTGTTGTGTTGTGTTGTGTGGTATATATACACTTATATACGTTGCGTTTTATAAAAACAAAGACAATTGACAGATCTCATAAAAGAGTACCTTGTTAATTATCTATATTAATATCAATTTACTAACAATTGTTAAATTATTTGTAATCTGTAATGGTAAATAGATCCATGCCTCGTTCCATCAATCCCATCAACCAAACAAATTACCAATTGTTGTAGTAAAAATAATAGTGTTCCAAAAAATAAAATGAAATGCCATTTAAATTAAAGAAGAATCCCGGATGGCTCTGGTAAAAGGCAAGAGCCATGTACGTTAATGAATTCTATCTTCTGGCGTTTGATTTAAAAGGATAATTCAAAGAATTTGTAAATGAATTACAGAAGAAACAAGTGTTTGTAAATTTTGTTAAAAAAATGGTCTTTTAAAAAGACAAGACAAGACAAGAGAGAGAAAAAAAAAAAAATTTTTTATCAAATCAAGGCCGGGTAACAAACTTTTTACTCGAGTCGATCGACTTTTATTCGACTCGACGCCAAACTTGTCATTTATTAAACTGACGCGTGGTGTTTTTTTTTTCTTCTGTTCTTAGTTCTATTCTGCCTCGTCGCGTCTTTCGTCGTCTCGTCTTGTCTTGTAAGTTTGATATGTTGTTCCGGTATGAAGAAGAACCAAAAGAAAAGAAAAGAAAAGAAAAAAAAAAGGAATTTCGTTAAAGGGCTGGATGATGGCTATATTTGTACAAATGTAAGGTATTTCCGTACCTTGTACATACATATGTTTATATGTTTATATGTTTATACATCAATTGATGATACAATTTTTCAAAAGTTCAAATAAATTACCAAATTAATAATTAAATCTTTCACATACAATCTTTTTTCTATCCGTTTTAAAATTTGGTGGTATATTCACATGATACAGTATAAGTTTAAATATTAAAAAAATTTCCAGTAATACATACAATAAATGTCTAATACAATTGCTGTGCCCATACCTGGGAAATCATCGATCAATATGAACAATGATAATTCAATTAACTCTGAATTTCATTTAACTGAATTTAAAACCATTAAAAAATTAGGTGCTGGGAAATTCGGTAAAGTGCTATTGGTCGCTACTTCAAAGGACCATAAACTATCTATGGCTATCAATGACACCAATGATGAATTTTACTATGCGATTAAGATAATCAATAACAAGAAATTGGATAAACCAACATTGAATTTATCGAATTTGGACAATTTCACCAAGGTGAAGAACGAGATCAAGATCATCAACATTCTGAACAAGTTTAACCATCCAAACCTTTTAAAGATGTACTCTGTGATTAACAACGATTCCAATGATCGAATTTACTTCATCATGGAATATTGTTCCATAGGTGAATTGACCCATGACGCTCTCCTACATTTCCCCAAGGGTAATGACCCATTGGTGAATGTTCAATCAAAGTTACAAAACGTCGCCAATGGATTGGAATTTTTAAACTCTCAACGGATCGTTCATAGAGACATTAAACCATCGAATTTATTAGTGGACAGTCATGGAACAGTGAAGATCTCTGATTTTGGTACTTGCTTTCAAATGACTGGTGATCCGATCAATGACGATTTTGAAGTGTCCAAGAAACTCATAGGGACTCCTCTTTTCATGGCTCCAGAGATTTGCTGTAATGAGGCTAACTCCAACGAAGGATTTAAATTGGTGAAATCAAATGCCACGTCCACCTCCACCTCCACCACTGGTAAAAAGACCACTAGATTCTTTAACAATTTGAAATTGAAGAAAGATTCAGAGACGTTACAAGAGATCACAATGAAAGTCGATGTGTGGTCACTCGGTATCACACTGTACTATCTATTCTTTGAATGCTTCCCCTTTTACAACGACAATGAATTTAAATTATTCAATGACATAGTCACCAAGGAAATCAAGTTCCCCGATGTGTTCAATAAGGTTCGAATGTTCAAAGAACTAAGAAATCAAAACAGTTTAGACGCTAATTTCAACAAACAAATCATCAATTACTTTAAATCATTGTTGGATTTGTTACATAAGATGTTGACTAAGGATCCAGTGGCAAGAATCAGCATTAAATCGGTGAAAACCCATGGGTTTTTCAAATTTTTCACTGATTCCAAGGATTACCAAACGTTTCAAAAATTCAATGGCAACTTTCAGAAGAAATTGAAGAAACGGTACGATGATCAGGGGAATCACATCATCAGAAACTCTGCATCGAAGGATTTATTAACTGATAACTTAGTCAACAGTAACTCCACAACACTAGCTAACACGTCCAACACCACTAACACGTCCAATAATGAATCACCCAACCATACCACTAGACTTAAAGGTCCCTTTGCTAAATTATTCAACTTGTCCGCTTCCACATCTGGTCATTCATTCAATTCGTTGGCGAAATCAGTGTCCTCATCGAGTATCAATTCATCACCTACTAGCAGTAACAACACCCACAGTTACCATAGCAGTGTCCACACAAACAGTAACTCTGCATCTCCTAGGGGCAAAACGAAATTATCAACTACCACCTCTGGTGGATCGATTGCCCCACCAAACCCTCCACCCACAAGCCCATTCAATTACTTTAACAATTCGGCCATTTCCTTGCCAATTAACACAAGACATCATCATTTGTCCAAACCTCATAACCATAAATCACCTTTGACTATGAATAAATACACTGGAGGTGTTACTTCCCCACAGGTGCACACTACCATCCCAGCGTCCTCTGATGCAAGTTCTGTGTCTAGTGACTCTGATTTCGACCCTCTAGAAAGACAAATCACTCCCACTCAGCGGAATTACCATCAGTATAGTCAATTTCAAGTCCCTGTGCAGTATCCGCCTGTCACGACAACGCAATGCCATTCCCATTCACAACAGCGGATGTCATCCTCTGGAACGGCAGCTACCACTATGGTTGACATAGACTCTGACAGTTACCATAATAAAAGTAATTTCCACTCCATCAGTGGTGTTAGACCCACTACGACCACTGCTAATATTATTGACGACCCAGATGATTTATTCATGCCACCAACTTCTGTATTACTGTCACCAATAGGTGGTAACAGAGATTCTGTGACCACGATTAAAACACTGCCAGCCAATATAGATGAATATTTAACTCCAGATTTGAAATCATCTGTCGTCGTTGGTAGTGATCAGTTTAACAAAAGAACTTTGTACTCTGAGAACATTAATTCCGGTTTTAGAAACCCATCTACGTCAAGTGTCGGTTCCACCGGTGTCGCATCGAGTCGTACTTCTTCATTCAGCAGGCTGAAACATAGTAAGAAGATCAACTTTAAAGATTACCTCAGTGATGATCAATCCATAGTGTCCACTGATGCCAGTGAGCAAGTGAATAATAACACTAATGGTAGTTTTGACAATTACCAACGACCAAATAGGAAAATGTACACTATGGACCAATACCTCAATAATTTAAATTAAAACTACAGTCACTCTTTATTTACTTATATCTTTCATACCCCTTCCCACTTCTCAATTGTGCTTTCCTTCCCTTCTTAGAATTTTTTGTGTTTTTTTTCTTGCATTCGCATTACGATAGCATTTTCTTTACTTATTTCCTACATCTTTAACTTACTTAGTCATATACATTTTTTTGTTAAATAAAAAAATTGTAATTCAATTATTATAATAATTTCAACTGTACAGTATATTAAATTTTTAGTAAAATTAAGTGAATAAAAACAACAGATGGTACATGACAGATCTAAATGATCAAGTGGGAACCTCTGTATTTAAACAAGGAAGAACCGGATTGTAACTTAGCATCAACATCTGGTAATTCTCTCTCTGGGAAACCCTTGAACGACTTAGCGTATGTAGCCACAGAATGAGCGATTAATTTGGTGTTAATCACAAACGCATCATATGCGAGGTTATCCAAATCATCACACAATTGATGGTAACATTGGTCCAATGGTAATCCATTGGCCTTGTTTTCCTTTTCGGCACCTGCAGCGATACCACCACCTGGGATGTGGTTTTCAATGAAACCAACGTAATCACTTCTACCGTCGAATTCAATCAATGTATAGTTCAAACCCAATGAAGTGTAGTAATCAATGTACAAGTTCTTCAATTCTTCGGAACCCTTTGGGTTGTCAACGTTGTTGGCATCGTACACTTGGTATTCATAGTTTGGAGATGCCATCATGTCGTAATCCATAAACAATCTAATCTTAATGTTCTCCTCTGGGGTCAAATGTTCAGCATAGTAATTAGAACCTAATAACCCTTCTTCTTCAGCGGCCCACCAGGCGAATCTGACTCTATTATTGACCTTGAAGTTAGTCAATTGTTTGGCCACTTCTAACAAGGAGATGGTACCTGAACCGTCGTCGTTGATACCTGGACCGGCAGTGACAGAGTCAGAGTGGGCACCCAACATGACAACATTCTCTGGATCACCCTCAATGGTTTCAGCAATGACATTCATGGTGGTAATTTTACCGACGAAGGAGTCAACCAACACACTAGCGATGAGAGTTTCACTTTGTAACAATTTCACATAATGTTCACCATCCTCCAATGACAACCCCACAGTTGGAGCCACAATGTCACCCTTCTTTGGAGTGCCAAGTGTACCCCTGATGACACCTGGTTCGTTGTTGTAAATGATAGCAGCCTTAGCGCCTAATTTACCGGCAATCTTGGATTTATCACCGAATGCACACACACCTCTTTCCACTAGGGCAATGGCACCGGCAATTTCAGCTGGGTAATCCTCTTCGGAGCAACCATGGTTATGAACGTAAACCAATGGACCAGTGACAAAGTCCTCATTTGGAGTTGAGGGACTCATGTCCATTTCAATCAATGACTTTGGCACGGTACCGTTGATAGTGGCTTTAATCTCATAAGTTTCACTCATGAATGCCTTGAATGGTTGCACAGAGACATTGTAATAACCACCCAATTTGTGAATTTCAGCTTTAATATAGTCAAGAGTCTCCCAATGACCAGTGGAACCAATGACTCTAGTAGGATGACCGAATGAGTCATTGGAGTAACCGGCAATTTCATACAAGATCTCAGCTCTTTCTCTTAAAGCATCTTCATGGATTAAACCTTGTAATGCATCGGTGTCAACGATTGGCAATGGTTCTGGTTCTGTCACTGGTTCGGTGTCAGCTTCAAATTCAACCTCTGCTTCAGCGATGTCAAATTGTAATTCAAGAATCTGTTGGGCATCATCCTGATGAGTTGGTAATGCTTGAGTTAAACCCGAGACAAGAGTCACAAGGGCAAAAGTGGATAACTTCATTTTCTGTGGCTTTAACTTCAAATATCTTTTTTTGTCTTTTAAATAAACGAGTGATTAGATATAATAAAGATGGAAATGAAAACCAATAAAGTAATTAAATGAAACAGCAGAAAAGAACCTATGAAGAAGGAGGGTATAAGAGAAAAACAAGCAGCATTTAATAAAACAACTCTTTTGTATTGTAGTTGGAACAAGAGTGTGGACCTAACACTCTCTCCGATGGGTCATACCTATACTAATATTCATGGCGGTGAAAATTTTTCTTTGTCTCTCCCCTCGGTACGGTACTTGCCAATTGGCTGTATTCTTTTTGTTATAGATAATAGATAAGTGAATTACAACAGTATGGTTTATTATCTAGATTGTTTGTCTTTGCATCTATCTATCTATGTAATGGCTGCTTTAGATCTTCATGTATGTTATGTAACTTATAAGTGCATTTTCTAAAATGTTCAATTACACAGGGAGGGCCTTGTTTATTTTATAAATGTAATAAATTTATACCTATAAAAAACGTATATTAATTATAAAAACTTTAGTATAGTAGAAAACAGGAAATAAACAACGAGAAAACAAATGGAAGACATGAAAAGCACAAAAAGACAAAAGAAAAAGAGAAAAAAACGATGCCGAAAGAAATCATATATATATATATATATATATATATTGGAATTTTATAAAAAAGGATAGGATACATGAAATGGATAAAAAGGAAACGAAGTTAAAACGTCAAAAATCAAAGTGAACGTAAAGTAACAACCCATTATACTACCAATGGTAGTGAATAAATGTCTAATTTCACCCAAAAGAAAAGAAAAAAGTAGAAAACGAACTGAAAACGAATACCAATATGTTAAGTTAATGGAATGAATAGTTGTTTGTAATTAATTGTCTCTCTTATCACTTCAATGGCCTTTCATTGAAAACTATTCTACACTAATAACACAGCATTGACAACACCGTCTCTGTCTGGTTCATTGGTGATTTGAGCGTATTTACCCCAGACAACTTTACCACCAGCGGTGACTAACCCTAATTCAGACACATTCACCTCGATGATGGTACCCTTAGTCAACACACCTAACGTAGTGTACATTGGAGATTGTGGGTTCTTCTTCACAGATAAAATAGGCAACAACACAGTCACACCCAACTCTGGATGCGTCACATTGGCCTTCTTTTGTCTCAATGCAGAAGGTCTGATGATTCTCTCCACCTTGACAGGTCTTCTAGTGAACCCTTCACCGACGAATGTGTGCTTGGTGATCATTCTCTTCCATGATTTGGTCTTGGCCTTACCGGTTTTCACCACTTTGAACATCTCCTCTTCACTGATACCTCTAACCTTAGGCAATGGCACTGAGAATTTGTCAGCCTTCTCCATTCTCTTTTGCTTGATAGACGATGAAATGGCCTTTGCTGTGTTTTGTTGTTGTCTGTCCAATAAATATGTAGGTAATGCCTCTCCATCGTCTTCCTTTGGCTTGGATGGACCCTTGATCTTGCTCTCCTCGTGGGCCTTGATCTTCTTCTTCATGGCAACCTTCTCAGCATAACGTTTCTTAGCAAATTGCTTACCTCTCCAACCCTTCAAATTCTGAGCATCCTTGGCAATCTTGTGTCCCTCTCTGGCTTCTCTCTTTCTCTTTCTCTCTTCGTAATCTAATCTTCTACCATGCTTTTTGATGTGTTGTTCAATGTAATCGTTTTGAGGCATGATGAATGATTTAAAATCTTAATTCCAATTCCACTTTGTTATAACTTGAACTGTGTTAAAGGGGGGAAATAGGAGAAAAAAAATCTGAAACCTTCTTTCTATATTAATAAAGAGTTACAAAAAAAAATTTATAAAAAAAATTTATCTTTAATATTTACGGCTGTGTAAAGTCACGTGACTTGTTTTTTTTTTCTTTTTTTTTAACTGTAGTAAAAAAAAATTTATTTCAGTAGATATAGGATAGGATAAGAAAATGTTTTGGTAGGTATATTTGGAAATATCCTGTGGGAACCACTTGATTATATATAACTTCTCTAATAATAGATATCACAGATAAATCATTGAACAATGAGTACTAATCAATCGGTGGATAACTTTCTAAATAATATAATAGACTCTTTGAAGGCTACAGAGACGTCATTGGACAGTTTAAACACATTCATAGATGAATCTGGAAACTTACCAGAGTTAGTGGAATCACTAGTCAAATCATCATCTCAAGGAGCATCAAACTTGGAAGGTGTTTCATTGCTTAATTTAAAGAATTCTAGTATGTTATCGTATTTGAATTCCTTGACATTGATTTTACTTACAAGATTAAACGCTTTAGATTCTAAGAAATCATTGTTAGATGATAAGACCAGAGACAAGGCCGTTGCCAATTCCATTGTGCAAAGAGTCACATTGGACAGAGGTGTGAAACCATTGGAGAAGAAGTTAAATTATCAATTGGAAAAGCTTGTAGCTGCTTATAATAGAAGGGAAAAGGAACAAACTGAAGTGGAAGAGAAGGCAAAGAGAGCAGGTGATGCAAGTGATGATGACGAGGAAGATGATGATGATGATGAAAGCTCTGATGAAGACGATGCATTGGCATACAGACCAGATCCAAGTGCATTGATCAAGGCTGGTTCTGCAACTAGTGGTTCAGACAAGAAATCAATTAAGGGTAAGAAGACCATAAAGCCAACCAACGAAGACTCTGATGAGGAAGAAGCTGGTGAGGATACCAAACCAGGTAAATATAAACCACCAAAGATCTCTGCTGTGCTTCCTCCATCTCATTTCTCAGAATCCGATAACAGAACAGAGAAGAAGCAACGGAACTTGCAAAGTATGGATGAATACTTGCAGGACATCAGTGAAGCTGCCACTGTGGAATCATCTATCGGTGCCACTATCATAAACAAGGGTAGAGACATGAAATCTGCCAAACAATTGGCCAAGGAAGAAGAGATTAAAAGGTACGAAGAGGAAAACTTCACTAGATTACCAACTACTACCACTAAGGAAAGTAGAAAGGACAAGATTAAAAGATCCAGAAACGAGTTCTTCGGTGAAGATTGGAGTATGTTCAATAACAATAGAGATTTTAACGATACCGGTGACAGTGGGAAAAAGAAACGTAGAATTAGTGCTTGGGAAAGAGCCAAGAGAAGAGCTAGAGACTAGAACTAGGACTGGTGTTTACTATTCATCACACACTCAAACCCCATTACCATTCCCAATTCTTTGCTTTATGTATTATCTTTCTTTATTTTTTCTCTTTACTTTATTTTGTACTTCTAAAATCTAATATCTAACTATGCATTGAAAAACAAAACAAAAAAACAAAAAATGCAAGACAAAAACAAGAACAGAATAGGATAGAATATATATATGTAGGAAAAATTTAATAATAATAATGATAATAATGATAAAACTAGGTACTATTAGGTACTTTCGCTTGGTGGGCTGGCAGTTCCACCACTAGTTGAAGTGGATGTGTTTCTGGATAAAACAGGAACAATAGGCTTATCAGTAGTAACAGGAGATAGTCGATCAGAAGTGACACTTGACGCTCTAGATGGGATTCCACCATCTCTCATAGCTCTCAGTCTTCTCTTTTGCTCCTTTCGTTCCCTTTTAACAGCCTCCATTTGTTGAATGATGTCATCCTTCAATAAGATCAAATCCTTGACCAATCTGACTGGAACAGATTTGTTCAAGGTAGTCTCCTTTCTTGAATGGGAGTCATCGTCTAAATCAGGATGGATCAATGCATTGACAAAGAAATGAGCGATTAAATTGTACACTTTATCCAATTCCTCCAATTTAGCAGAGGTGGTCACAATTGTATCCCATAACAACACTAAACAACTCAACGTGCTGATATTTTCACCAATCTTACATATAACCTTGTCAAACAGTTCTTGTTTGGCATCATCCTTGGAATAAATCAAATTCAAGAAATGAGCGTATCTGTTAGGAATCAACGATTGGGGGAGTTGAATCAAGTACAATGAAAGTAATGAGAACAGGGAAAACAATCTCAACACTGGTTTCTCTGGTGGCTCGTCAAAGACTAATTTAGAGTAGTTGGCATCAATCAATTCATTCATGTGCTTTTCACTTATGATTTGATTTGACACTTCCTCTTGGAATTTCCTTTGGTCTTCCTTCTTCATCACACCATTCTCTGGAGCATAGTACAAAGGATTAGAAGATAAGAGTTTATTCAATTCCAATCTCAATTGGAACACAGTTTCATAGTCAATGATAACATTGTTCCACCATTTACTGTCCTTCAACTCAGAAGTTACCGATGAATCTATAGCCTTGACAATGGCTAAAATAAATGACGGAATAGGTTTCTCCTCTAATCTAATAATACTCAAAATGTCTGTACCAAACAATTGTAGCACTTTCTTTCCCCTGTAAGGTTCGAAAGCATCAACTTTGGATAAAAATCTACCAGTTCTGTTATTTTTGATGAACGATTCATGGTCCTTGATGACATCCATCTTATCATTGAGCTCCTTCAATTCAACTAGAGATTCATGTAATTGTACGTAATGTTCATTGTCCTTAAAGTAATCAGTGCTGTTGTAACTTCTGTATTTGTTGGGAACTTCAGCAGATGTCTTGAATGTTAAATCAACAAATCTGGTAATGTATTGCTTTGACAAGATCAGTCTTTCAAGTTCGAGAGAATTCAACAATTGATATGAATGCATCAATGATTTCTCCAATAATGACCGTGTTTCATCTAACTCTGACACTGATTCGATGAAAGTCTTCTCTAAATCATCACATCTGAATTTCAATTCCTTCAAAGTCAAGAATTCTTCAGAGTTTTTAGTGTCTTGCGCCTCACTACTGGTGCTAGAAGAATTGGATGTTATCCTTTTAACTATTGAAGGTAATTTAACGACACTGCTACCATCTGGTGTATCATCAGAGATGAATGAATGGGTCCTGATTCGGTTTAGCAAACTCTCATTTTCATTGGTGAATTGAGGAATTTTAGCAGTCATTGATGGGGATAAAGGTTCTGAGTCCACAGTTCCATTCAATGTCAGAGGCACCACAAATGGAGGTTTCATTTCACATAAATCGAATGTCTTTAACAGCCATTCAAACTGCCAATCAGAAATGTTGGCAAATGTTTCAGATTTGTTATCAGCAACGTTCTTCAGGAATCCCTTATCGATTAAAAATTGACCAAACAATTCAGCATCAGGGATTGAGTCTATCTGAGTGATGGCCGATGAGTGAACAATAAAGCTTGTGATTTGTGTACCAGTGGAAACAGCTCTCTTAGTTGATTTCTTTAAAAATCTCTTAACTGTTTGCAATTCACTTGCCTTGGTCACTAGTTCAGTGAGAATTTGAATTAATTCATCTCTTGTAATGTGCAATTTAGAAGTGACATTGTACTGCTTTGGTTCCTTATCTAACAATTTCAATCTTCTTTCCTTGTCAAAGTTTTCAAATAATTGCAAGGTATCCATAACTAGGTCAGTGGGGTATTTACTCAACTCTCTTGCCTTTTGTAAATATTCACTTTTAGCGTTCAAGAATTGTCTTCTTGCAGATTCATAATCAGAGATTTGGTTGTTCAAATTAGTGTTTTCCAATTGTAGGTATTTCCGGTAAATCTTAGAGAACTCAATCAATGGTTTCACAATTTCATTTTGAACTATTAATGAATACAATTTCCTCACTCTAGCTTCATTTTCAACCTCATCCAACATCTCCACAGAACATTTGAATGAACTTATGATACCTGGATTCTCATCAGTTTCATTAGCCTTCACTGCACCGTGTTTGTTAAACAGCAAATACTCGTTCTTGTGTTTTAAGAAAAACTCGTGTAACGAAGTACCAAATCTGTCCTCTGCATCAACCTTACTCTGGAAAAATGCAGACATCGCATCCAATTTCTTCAATGATGAGTTATTAAGTAAATCCATCAATTTATTGTAACCTGTTCTGTAATCCAATGTCCAAAAGTTTCTATCGAACGTCTCATCCATGTCCAATTGAATCTTGAGTATGTCTTGCACCGGGACACGAATAGGCGCAGGTGGGTGAGGTGGTAGTGGAGGAGGTTTAGATTCAGAATTGGATCTGGACACATGATCTATTGGTGAATCACTTGACCCAGGTTGATCTTGTGTACTGACACCAGGACGAGGAGATTTAGGACGAGCAGGAGCAGGTGGTGGGGTCAATTCGTTGTCTGTCATTGTTTATTTTTGATTGACTTTTGATTGGTAATTAAAATCAGTGATAAAAGACCCAAAAACGACACAAGCAAAAATCAAAATCAAAAATTGAATGAACTCGATAATACTGTATCAATTGACAAGAAATTTTTCAATTTGTTGTATAGTATAATTAAACGTAACATTCAAATAGGAACGTTCAGTCTCATCAGCCCAGACTCCATCAATGACAAACAACCCAACCATATATATTTTGAGACAAAGGGGAAATTATAACTTGTAACAAGTGCGGCTCATTTTCTCTGTCTGTTACCCCTGACGGATTGCCCGACGCCGACAATGAGTGGTGGTTATTGTTCGTTCTCAAAGAGAATGGAATGGAATGGTGTAGTAAATGATATGCTAATTTTAGAACTTCTACAACTAGTTATATTAAAGACAAATAAAAGAAATACAAATTAAATTTAATTTAATAAACAAAAAAGGAAAAAAAAGCAACCCAAGTAACAAGACTAATAAAATGAACACGCAAGTTATAATAATCATAATAATAAAAAGATAATGAAAATCATAAATCAAACTGATAATAGTAACCCAACAGATATAAAAAAGGACAAGTAGTAACAAAAAAAAAGATGGTTTAAAGTCCCAGAAAAACAAAAGATAAAAGATAAAAGATACACACAAGAGATTAATCAATGGAAAAGAAAGCATATGGAGATGGTTAGATTGAATATATGACAAAATAGTAGGAAAAATAAGAATAATATCTGTTAATAACAATTGTAATAATGACAACACCAATGGAAAAATCTCCTAGAAAAAAAAAAGTAACAATAAAAAAATAACCATAGTATAGAAAATGAGACAAAACATGGAATGGAAACACAAGAGATATAATAATAAATAACAAAGATGAAAAATAATATAAAATGCAAATAAATATAAAAAAAAAAGATACCCACCCAAAATAATAGTAACAATGAAAATTAACAGAAGCAGTATATGTGGTAAAAAGAAAACATGTAAAGAGTAAAAAAAATTATGATATATGAAAAGGAGTATAAGGGATTAACAATGTGGAAAATCCATGTGTGACAAGATAAAATGATAATAATGTTATAAGAACTTCTCAACGTCATTGGTAGACAATGCATAATGTTTATCCTTACCTTCAGATGGGGGCAAATCCAACCCATTCATTTGAATTGGAGGTAACAAAGATTGAGCTTGTTGTTGTTGTTGTTGTTGAGAATAATTTGAATTGGCAAAGTTTCCATCGTGTGACTTCAAAAGTAATTCAGTCAATGGACTGTCAGGAGAGTCAATGTTGTTGAATGATTGTTGTTGATGGTGGTGTTGCTGTTGTATTTGTTCATTAGTAGATGATAATGCATCACTTCCATCGTGACCACGTTCAGATTCATTCAAAATACTGATAACCTTGTTATGGATTCTTTTACCAAATGATGTAAATCTAACCAATGGTAGCAATGGTTTAATCATAGTGGCAAATTTCAATCTGTATGATGGTGGTGACAACTCCATCGCAGTTTGAATGACATAGTTACCGTATTGGTCCTTAATCAATGTAGTCAACACATTTTGTTGCAGTAACGCATCAAACAATGAATTAATGATTTCATTACCCATTTGATCAGTTAATCTGATCTTTAAACACTTCTCAACGGCATTTGATGAGAATTTTTGACTTGACAATTCACCAATGTATGGAACCATAATGTCAATCAATGCAATATTCAACGAGTTAATGTTCAAAGTGATAAGGTATTGAACCACATAGTTACCAAATTGATCTTGCATCAACAAAATAGAGTTTCTGATGATCTCTTGACCGAGCCGTAAAATTTGAGTGCAATTGCATTTGTTCAACAACTTCTGCAACACACAGCAACCATGCTTATGAGTGGCAATCTTAATCATATTCTCACAGATGGATTCAATGATAAATTGAAGTTCATTGTCATGGAATGTTTGAATGCATTTTTGAATCACATGGTTACCATTTAAATCTTGCACCAACCCGACAATTTGATTGGCCAAACACTCCTCTAATAATTTATAATGTGTTGGAGTGGATAAGCAATCAATCAATTTCTGACACGCTCTAGTACCGTGTTGGTTTTTAGCAATGGAACCAAACAATCCAGCAATATTGATTAAAATCAAATTCAACTCCTCATTGGAAGCATTAATCATGATTTTTTGAATCAAATAATTACCAAATGGATCAACCATCAATTCATAAGAGTGTTGGTACACAGCTTGGAAAATCAGCATGTAGCTACCATTGAAATCCTCATCAATTTTCTTTTGCAAGATCCGACATCCGTATTGATCCTTCGACAGGTTAAGAATATCTGCAGAGTTGCCCAATGAACTGTTTGGAGCAGCCATTGGGAAAGTGAATGATCTTTTATGATGAGAGTTGCTCATTGGAGGAGCAGAGGAGGGACCAGGAACAGCATTGGAATACAACGAAGTGGAAGCATTTAAAGTAGAATTAGAATTATTATTATCATGGGATGCTGATGTGGCAGCATTCGAGCCAGGGGTATTATTGGTTGGGTATGAAATGCCTAAAGAGCTTCTACTAGGTTTATGACCAAGGCCAGGGCCAGCAACTGCACCTGGAACCGGAACAGAGACAGAGACACCGTCAATGGTGTTTGTAGAAGATGGTGGTGGTGGTTGTGGATTGCCATTGGTAGACACAGACAATTGTTGGAATTGCTTTTCAAAAGCTGACATAGTGTTAACTTGAGGCAGAGATAAAAATCTGTGTCTGGCAAACTTCGGATTGGAGGTGGTGGTGGTGGTGGTGAAATCATCAAATGATGGTTGTTTAGAATGCAATGAAATAGTTGGTGGTGGAATTTCCGGAACGGTTGTTAAATGGTCCAAATCGGCACCAGACACAGACCGTGCGTATGAATTATTTCCGCCAGCCACTACTGGTGAAGCGTTCAATCCAGATGGAGATGCAGACCAAGAGTATAATTTCAGATTGGGTGGTTGAGAAGGAGTTTGAGTTTGCTGTTGTGTTGGAGGTTGTTGTTGTTGTTGTTGTTGCATCCAAGATAAAGAATTCTTTAATGAGTCATAATTGGAACCACCGGCATTTAACAAGGGAAAGTAATCAGGAGGAGTGATCGGTTCATACGATCCATTACCATTGACAAAATACATGTCAGACACTGTGGTACTACTGCCACCAACCCCATGGTTCAAAATAGCATTGGAACTGCACAATGAAGCCATGGAAGACAATGAATTTTGATGTTGATGTTGATTACTGGTATGAGTATAATTGTTGTTACCAGTACCAGTACCAGCACCAGCACCAGCACCGGTACCGGTACCGTTGTTATCACTTGTGGATGGATACATATTAGTGTCATACACAATCCCAGGGGTCAACATCAAACTTGGTGATAATCCTTGATCAATGGAATTTGGACCTGATGACCTATTATTGTATTGTTGGCCCTGTTGTTGACCCATTTGATAAGACACATTAGGTTGCCCCTTCATAATGTCAAGAGTGTTTAATTGAAGAGGTAAATTATTCGATGTCAACTTATCGGATTGCACGGAAGATATTGATTGATGAGTAATGTAAGGTTTGTTGTTGTCTTCAAAGAGTGTAGAAGAGTTGGTAGAGGCGGTATTATCGAAATCAAAGTTCTAAAACAAAAGAGAAAGAAAGGGAGAGAGAAAAATTATTAAACTGTTAGTATTAGATTAATAAATGTAAAATGTAAAATTTAAAACAAATACATACCATTTGGGGGGGTAGGGAAATGGTGATTAGAACACAAGAATTGAATTTAACAAAAGAAAAAAAGTGTATTGAAAGGTGGTACCTAGGTAAGGTAAGGTAAGGTAAGGTAAAGGTAAGTAAGTAGTTGGTGCTAGTGTGAGTGAATATGTGTCTCTGAGGCTTTAAATTGAGAAATTATAGAACACCTTCTCTTCTTGTTTCAAAAGGGATGAGGGATGGGTGTGGAATTGGGGAATTGGGGAATTGGGGAATTTGTTAGGAATTAATTGTATATTTGATAATTGAAATTATACAATATACCTATTATTGTATTGTATTGTGGATGTATATAATATATATATATATATATATATATGTAGTGTGGATGTGGATGTGGTGGATAAGGTTTTTTTTTTTCCTTTGTCAAAATTGATAAGAGATTGAGATTGAGATTCAACGGTAATATCACAAAGACAAAAAAAAAATAAAGATGTGTATAATTAAATGAATGATTTGTAATAGATGTGTTAAATTGATGTTAAATTGAAATGAAAGTGATATAAGTATAAGTATAGGTATAAGTATAACAAAAACTCTAGATCAGATCAAAAAAAAAAAATTGGGGGAAAATTAATCTTGTTAAATATAATCAGGGGGAAGGAAAGAGGTAATTTAAATTAGTTAAGGTAAATTAAAGCCCACAAAATTTAAAAATTAAAAATTAATAACCGCTATTATAGTGTGTGTGTGTGTATGTATGTGTGAGTGGTTTAAAAATATATATATATATATATGTCTTCTTATGTATCAATTATCAATTGAATTTTAGTGTGGGAAATAATGAATGTTGATATATATATATATGTATATATATATGTATAGATATATATAAAAAAATAAAGAAGGAAGATACTTTAATTAATTGGTGTAATTAAGGTATGGGTAATGGGTAATTGTTGGGTAAATTGTAATTTGTGAATGTATGTGTAATCAATGCCACCCTTTAATATATATATATATATATATATATATCTATGTATCTATGTATCTATTGATAATGAGAAAATTAAAAATAAATAAAAGATGATTAATTGTGGAGGTAATTGAATGGAATGGAATTAAGGAATTACAACAAATATATATATACAATTTTACTATATTTATATAATTACAATGAGTAGGCGTAAAAGTACATGTAAAAATAAAAATAAACGTATACGGTAAACAAAGGAATCGGAAAGGGGGGAGGAAAAACAGATAAACACAGATCAATAAAGGGGAAATTCAAATTCAAATTCAAATTGAATTGAATTGAATTGAATTGAAGTTAGTTTGAAGAAGGAAAGAACTTTTATGAAATATAAAAAAAAAAGAAAAAAGAAACAGATTACAAAAGAAAGATTGGTTGGTATGGTTTACATTACATTACATTACACAACACAAAGCCATATAAGCCATATTGATATATACCAAAATCCAAATCAAATCCAAACCCAAAACAAAAAGTGTATATATTTATATATATATTTATATATATATATACATACATACATACATACATACACTGCCAAAATACCAATTGTATCAATAATCAATTGTATCAATAATCAATTGTAAATCAATTGTAAATCAAATATAAAAGAGAGAAATTTTACTTTCGGTTAAGTTAAAATCATAATTTGTTTTTCGTTTTTTTTTTTAAACTCTAGTTTGTAATTTTAAATTATGGTACATATGTATCTATCTACATACACACATACTATTAAACAGAAAACAAATATTAAAAAAAAAAAAAAAAAAAAAAAAAAAAAAAAAAAAAAAAAAAAAAGAACATGGGTAACAATTTACTTAAAATAAAAACAAAAACAAAAAATAAAA